>JAJIBD010020897.1:0-76570 GCA_021461705.1 Cryptotis parvus
TTGCATATTTCATTATTCAAACTGTCTGCAATTCTTTGTATAGCAGAAATACATTTCCTGCAAGAATTTGTAGGCAGTTTTCCCACTAAGTTTTCGAGATTTAAATTCTTTATTCAAAAATTCTACAATTTACTTTTTTAAAACGACAAGGATAATTTGTGGTTTGCATACAAGAGAATTTCTCTAAATTTATTTGAAAAATAAAGGCTACACATTTATGGGACTAGAAATCAGGGGAAGACTGTCCAAGTTCCGACTTTGTGATCTATTTCATTGACTAAAGCTTAAGATCAGTTGACTGTAAAATAAATAAATAATCTTGTCTTTTAGTGCAATTATTTGGCTTTAGTGCAATTATAGTAGCTTTTTCTTGGTGACCAATTCCAGGCTGGGTTCTCCCATCTCACATCAGACTAATTTTCAAATTCACACAATTGACCCAAAAACGAAAATAACAAATAACTCAGTACAGAGACATCACCTCTCCTGGAAAATATAATTCATATTCCTTTCTCATTCAAATTTAACGTCTGAGAAAGTATGCCACTTTTGGTTTAAAGTTCTCCTTCATGATTTCACAGTTATACTTCAGTAGGCTATTATAGCTTCTTCTTGGCCCTTGAAATGACTCCTTTGTTTCTGCTTTATGGAAAATTACAATGCACTATATATTCACCTGTGGGCAGTATATTCACAAAGGACCAAATAAAGTTCTTACTGTCTTTTTTTTAGTGTTGTAGGAAGAGAATATGCTCATTTCTTTCCCTGAAATATTTTATCTAACATTCTCTCCACCCAGTTAATTAATTCAAGTTTTATAATCTGGGATTTCAAATGAAATATATCCTCATCTGGGATCATATCCGTCTCGCCTTCCCACTCTCAAACAGTAAGTTAGTTGATGCTATTTTATTCTACAGAATTCCATGGTCTTCCTCTCCTATCATTTGGACAACTACACTGGAGTTTCTGGTTCCTTATTTACCTTTCTTTATAAACTACAGGAAAACAGTTCCCATTTAATCTTTATTTCCTAATATAAAAAGAATTAGTGGTCTAAGTATACCTTGAACAAATAAAAGATAAAATTGAGAATTTATGATATTCCAGATACTCTTCTAAGTTCAGTCTTAACTATATTTAATCATTTAAATTTTGCAATAACTCCATGAGATCTGTATCATTAACTTTCTAATTTTATAAATGTGGAAAATGTAGAACATTGAGGCTTCAATGGGCAGCAAACCTGTGCCCAGGAAAGATAGAATGAAAAGTTTAGAGACTTTTTGGATGAAGAGGGCAACATGGGCAAAAAATAGAATATAGATTTATAACAATTTTACCCTAGACTTTGAGTGTCTGTGGATCAGCTGTGAGAAAATTCCCAGTCTCTCTGCTCTTAATGTACCCATTGAATTTTGATGTACTTGTGAACTCTTCTTAATGCCTCTGTCGAAGTAAACAATGGCTCACTTGTTGGGAGCCAGGGTGGGGGAGTGATACTGTGTTGAATAAATGGCCAGCCAATGAGTTCACTCTGCTGCCCTGGCAACTGTCAACCTTGGACAGTCCTTGAGTGTTTGTCTTTTTTTGTGTTTCTTTGTCTCCTTGTGTGTTTGTATATATCATTCTCTGCAACCAAACCGTACTTGATGGAAGTCAAGGTGCCAATCTGATTGACTTCATTTTGGTAAACTGCTACACTTCATAGTAAGCTTAGTCTCCTAGCTGCTCAATGATGCAAAAGGCCAGGCTCTAAAATGAAAGGATACAATCAGGCAAATAAATAAATAGATAGATAAATAAATAAGTGAATAAATAAATAGATAAATAAATAAATAAAATAGCAGGTATGCACAGTGTGTACAACAGACCATGCTATTATTATTCAAATTATAAAAAAGAGTTAAAGACTTTAAAAGGCATGTTATAAAAAGTGTTCATCAGTACATTCTACTTCATAAGCTAGATGTTTGGACTATTTTGAATTTAATTCGTTGTCACATTTAAAATCCAGATGTATATGTATAATCATTCATTTTTATTGTTTAGTGCAAGAAAAACTAGCGGGCCAAACCACTTTCTCCCCAGTTTAGTCTCAAATCAGCAATCCTAAACCCGTAAGTGTTACGTTATGTTATTTTTGAGAACTGATGTGACATGTCCTAGATTTCAAAAGTAGATGCTGCAGAGGACTTTTTTCGAGTTTGTGAATAAAAAGCCCATATATAGGACATAAACATTAAGAAAAAGGGAAGGTCATAGCCAGCTGATTGGAATTAGATCTGGAGTACTGCCACCTAGTGATTTTAGTCAACCATCTGCCCCCACATATTTAGAACCTTGCTCATTAGAATAAATACTTGCTGAGGCTTCCAACTCCCCCCCCCAATGTCCTAGCAACAAATTGTTCCTGCAACATTTTTTAAACATGGGGCCACCCACCCATGTTTAAAAAATTATAAAATGAAGACAGACGGATAGGATTTGGAAAGGAAGGAGGGGAAAACAACAGAGGAAATCTCAATACAAGGCTGACATACCAATATAAGTGTGAAAATGAGATGGAGAAGTACAAAGAAGATCAAAAGCAGTGATAATTAAAATTATTATTATGTGCTGTTAATAAGAAAAACAGAAAACTTGATGCAAAGATAAAACAACACAAAATAAACTTTGTTTTTTATTTAATTAAAGAAAGATGGAATTAAAAATAATGAAATTTTAATCTGTCAAATTGTGTAATCACCAGATATAAATGGTTGGTAGGAAAATGATGAAAGAGATTAAGAAAATGGCAATAAGTGGGTGGAGAGATAGTACTTGAGGTATGGTTCTCGCCATGCATGGGTTCAATCCCTAGCTCTGTAAATTGGTCCCCTGAATACCACCAAAAGTGATCCCTACCACAGGAGAAATTCTGAGCACCAGCAAAATCTCAAAACCAAAATAAATAGTAAGAATGGCAAATAAAATAAAGTAGATGAACCAAGAATAAACCATTTCAGAGTAAGAGGTCTACATTTTTCCCCTATTTTTAATGATAAAATCAGAGTTTTTTTTTATTACTTTATTCAAAATAATCTAAGGAGAGCAAAATACTTCTCTCTACTTAATATTGTTGGGAATATGCGGTATTGTGATCTACATGTTGCCTTTTTTCCTTTTGACCATCCTCTGCAATACCTATGGCCTTTTAAAAATATTCTTTGCTCCATGGAAAGCACTTAAATTACTTTTTGCACCCCTAGAATGTTTTGAACCTACATCCAGAACGATGTGACTGTAGCCTATGCAAAGGGAATATTTCTGTAGAGAATGTTATTATTAATACAGCATTCTTTGTAATCATCTCCCTGAGGTGACACATGAAGCATGTTCATCCAGGTCATAGTAGTCCTGTATGTAGACCCTGGGTATATATGACACAGCCTGTTCTTAAGGTCCTTATGGTTTGGGGAGTATTCCATGAAATCTAGTTTTGCTCCAATATGAAGCAATCTATGTAAGAGTTTTCTATGTCTGCCTGTGGATAATTCCAACTATTTTTCAGAACTTAAAAAGTCTATTTAAGATTTAAAAAAATCTGCAGCAATCCCTTTGATTGGTGTACATCTCTACCCTTGCCTATTCGAAAACTAGGACATTTTCTTTGATTTTCAAAATGGAGTCTAGGTTGGCTTCTAATATTTGTTTTCACCCTGAGCTGAAAAAAAAATGACCTAGTTGTCAGAATTATCTAAAAGAGAAGGGGAAAAAATGGTAGAATAATGTCTGTTTCACTCAACTTGATTTTCATGGATTCAGGGATAGTTACAAATGCAAAATTTAGTTCAGAGTTCAAATTTTGATAAACAAGATGCTTCTTTGTATACGGAAGGTATGAACAGAGGCAAAGAAGAAAATGAGGAGAGCATTTCAGTATACCAACCAAACCTTGGCTGACCTTTGTGACATCTTAGAGAATAAGATTGAAACAAAAGAGGTTAAGAAGGTAAAAACATTTTCAGTAAGTGGAACTGTTTGCAAGAAAAACAGGAGAGAATATGACAAGAAAAACACAAGAGATGATATGAGACTCCTCTGAAAAATTTGAGTCTAGCATCATCAGAAATACAGGCAATAGAATGAAGTGTCACTTGAGAAGAAATGATATGTGGATAGGAAATACACTGCTGTGGGACACAATTATTTTAAAATATTATAGGACTAGAGGGACAGTACAGTGGATATTGTTCTTGCCTTGCATGCTGCTAACATGGGTTTGATTCCAGGAACCATATGGTCGCTCAAGCATCACCAGGAGTGAGGATAGAGTTCAGAGTAAGCCCTGAACAAGGTTAGGTGTGGTCCCCAAACCAAAACAGGCAAACAAACAAGCAAACAATAAACAAATGAGGATGTTCTGACTGAATCTCAGCATGACTTAGGATGACAGGGCCAGGAATAATACATGCCTGGAATAATAAAAGACTCCTAAGATCCCAGAGTCTTTTGTTGATAATCACAGGAGTTTTTTGAGGTTTCAGCTGAAGAGGGAGGAGAGGGTGATGAAAACACACTTGGGAAAGAGGAATGGAGAATATGAAGGAAAGAGAAATGAAGTAGTCTTTTCTTCAGTCTTACTGGGACTAAAATAATGTTTGAGAGAGTAAGGACAAGAAAAACGCTTAAGAGAGGCAAAATAAAAAAGAGGATAGAGGGAAAGAAGATAAGTCTTGAATGCTAATAAAGCTAAAGTGTGAATTCAGCTACTATGACATGGATGTTGGGAATTCTCTGAAGTAAGCGCATAGTAAAAGGTGTGTGGTTAGCTTCCATTAGTGGATGGGGCAGGAACATGAAAATTATTTTAGGTCTATCTTGCAGAAAAGATTGATGAATTCTAGAGAAACCAAATTTTTGAATTTAGATAAGAGCTTCTGATATGTTGATCAGAATAGTGATATCAGAATATAAAAGAGCACATATAAGAGTGGATATTCCTTGTCCAAGAGGACTGAAATTTAACTTCATGTGTTTAAAGTTCTATAAATTAATGTGAAATAGAGTTGATCATTAATACAACTCTGCGGGAAAGAATGGATTGTAGTCATGTTCATCTATGAAATTGCTTACAAATATTTTATATTATTATTATTCTTTACATAATGCTAAATAATAATTAACTGATTAATGCTTGTAAATATCTACAAAAGGTTTTTTGTGTTTGTTTTCAAAGAAAACATGACAGAGAAATATAGAAACTTACTTAAGATCACTCAAAGTCAAATGCAAAACTCAAACTCTTTCTTTTAAGGACTGTGTAAGGAGGAGTAAGTAAAATCCAATATATTTCAAGTTTTATGTTCCTGTGATCAAAATTATCCATATTATGAAGATGGCTATGGTAGCATATCTTGAGGTGAATACACTGAATACTGTGTTTGATGACTGTGCCTCATGGCCTGATTCTGTGACTGACCAAGTGACTGTGTGAATATAATTTGGTGTATACTGTCTTATCAGTCTATTAGTAGACTGTTATCTCATTCCAGGCTCTGTCTTAGATGAGTTGATACAATGTTTGTACACATTGTGGAATTTATGTTAGTATTTGAAAATGGAAAGTTGATTCTACATCAAACTCAAATTTATTGTCAGTCTGAAAACCAGAGAATACATTTGCAAGAGATCTTTGAAAAGGGAACGAAATGATAAGTCTATATTAACTTGCTCGCCTGTTTGCCCTCCTGTACAACTGCCATGTGGCAGATACCACACTCTTGCAGTATCAATCAAATCGAAGGGTTTGATTACCTTTTGAACCCCTTTTTATGATATTGGTAAGTAGCTAAAAGTATCAACACATAGTTTAAAGGTCTAAAACATGTTAAAAGAGAGAGCGCATACTGATCATAGAGTAGATGTGGAGTGAAAGCAAATAAAAAGGGAAAAGACAGTATTTGATGCTTATGTTTAGAAGAAAGAAGGAATAAAGAAATTGAAGAAAGAAAATAAGTGTTACACAATTTAAAACGAGGCAGGAAAGATTGTCAGGTTCAAAAGCTATGGAAAGTGAAATAGATTGAACAAGGGAGCTAAAAATTTGTCAGAGATTGTGTGTTTGATTTTGGTTTCAGGGCCACATCCGGTGGGACTCAGAGCTTTCTCCTGGCTTTGTGCTCAAGCGATTCCTCCTGGTGGTTTTTCTGGGGGCATATGCAGTGCTTGGTATACCATAGACAGTGACCTGCAAGAAGTGCCTTAACCCCTGTACTATGTGTGAGATCATAGCAAAGACCTAATATTTTTAATAGACCTAAAAGATTTTTGTACTCTTTGTTAATGTATATGAATTTCTGATACCTGATTTCATTGAGGCAGATGTTGAATTCATCAACATCTACAATGCTGCCTGGTTAAAGGGTTCCATATCCCCTAGCCTCGTTTGTATTTCAGAGTATTCATGTGATTAATCTAAATCAATGAGAAAAGATAAGATGGGCCTATATCTGTTATTTGTACTTCTTTCTCAATTACATTTTTAGTATTACACCATTCAGCACTACTTATGTCATCATAAAAGGTAAAATTTATTGTGTTTTTGCCAAGTAGTATTCCATTGTGTATATACCATGTCATTATTCACTCAGTCATCATTGGGCACTTAGGTTATTTTCATACCTTGGTAATTGAAAATTCAAAATTAAATGAATCTAGAATGCAGATGCCCCTTAACTTAGTGTTTTAAGATTTGATAAAGAGATAACTAGAAAGGAATTGCTGAATCCTATGGCAAGTCTATTTGTAATATCTTGAGAAAATTCCATACTGATTTCCAAGATAGGAAAAGTTTACCCTGAGGAACTATTCCAATTTTACTTCCTTTCTCTACATGATTTCCTGGAATGTTGACATCAAGTTTGCAGAATAGTAATCTTTTAAAACCCTACAGAGTGGGAGCTACTTTTCAGATATCTGAGTATTTCTTATTTTGCCTATTTTATCATTTCTAATTGATAGAGTTAGGTTTGAACAAATGGGGATTGCTGTTAGAATTGTGAGATCTGGGTAACCATAATATTAGATAATAATACTATTTATCTCCTTTTATGGTTGAATTATACCAGTTTCTATGCATTTTGATAGGACAGATAATAGAGACTGTAAAATGTATTATATTTGATCTTCAACTTAATATTTAGTAAGTAACAAAATTAAGCTTACTTACACTTTTCCTAATCATTCTATTTTTCCATGTGTCTCATAGGGGACATAACAGATGGCACAGATTCATGTCTGTTCTACATTATCCTGATGTAGAATGGATCATGGAATTGCCCCAAGTTGGGACAAACATACTGGCTCCTTCAGATTATTGAAATGAGAATTTAGAGATAGATTGTCACATGATTAGGAGATAAGAATATGGGCAACCTTTTTACATACAGGGAATCTAGAAAAAGAGAATGACCAGACTATGTACAAGAAAAATCACATGTCATTTGTCTGACTTTTTGTCAACTTTCCTACCTTCCAGGCCTTCTGAGACTTGCTTACTCATCCAGGTCCAGGTCCAGATATCTTCACTCAAGATATTCAGAGCAGCTTAGATATTTAAAACAAATAGATCTTTATCTAGGATAATTAATGCCTGCAGCTCCATAGAGCCTTTCAGAAGAGAAACAGAAACCCCACTTAATTTAATCTCATATTGATCTGATTTTATTTCTCGTAGCTGATTATCTTTGAGTTGCTGTTTAGATTTTAGATAGAGTGTTTTTGGGAAATCTGAAGGCCAGAGTTGGGGAAAAGGTAAGCTGTTGAAAATAAAGGAGTATAGATAGTCCCTGAGGATGTGGTATGTGCTGGGATAGAAGTGAAGAGAAAAATGCTAGCAGGGGCAAGGTGATCAATTTCTAAGTTTTCTAAGCTCAAATATTTAAATAATAAAAGCATTGTAAAAGGGTAAAGTATTCATTTCCTAACAAGAAAATAATTGTAAACCAAGAGGTAGAAAGAAACAAAATATACACTCCGCAGGCCCTGGGTTAGAGAACAGGGCACTAAAAGAATGCTGTAGTTTATAAGCACTCTGAAATTCAAAGAAGATAGCTACCAGTGTTGGACTATTGTTTTCATCTATAAAGGAGGTCAGATTTCGTTTACACTAAGGAGGACAACTTGGCACTCCAAATGGAAAGTGCAGTGCAGCTGACACAAGGTTACTTTTTCCATGGACTGGTTATGTGATCATAAATTTCCATCTTAACCTTACATTTTCATCTCCACTGCAGTTATACCCTCAGTAAAATAAGGGCTTTGTACTAAAGTCACAAATTCATTCTGAACAACAGTGTTTAATGTGCTATATATTGCAGAGGAGTGGAGATATTAAATAAACAAAAGACCTAATCTTTGTTCTCAAAGAATCTATGGTCTAGGAGGGGAGATTTAAATGGAGTTATCTAAATTGCTTATAGTTAAAGGAATACTCTATGGAGGCCACTATTGGGTGTCGGCAAATAGAAAATGTAACTGTAGAACTATTCAATGAGAGAATAATTGTGCAGATCTTTGTTGATATTTCTTGTAGCTTAATATTTTCTATCTGTATATTTTTTGCTGTTTCCATTTTTTTGAGAAGAGAGTGATCAAATGTGGGGTAGAAATATAGGTATGAATTAATGAAGATAATATAAAAGAAATTTCCTGGGCTTCTCTCAAACTCCTAATGTATTTTAAAGTGAGCAGCAGGAAGAACAAATGAAAAAGCACATCATGAAGACCTCTGATCCCTCTGCTTCTTTCACAAGCAATGTCTAGAAGATGCTGGAGGGGTAGTAGTGTGGAATTTGTAGCTCTCATAGACCTTTAAGAACTTTCCATTGGCAATGATTTGTAAAGTACTTATGAATTTGGGGTTTGAGGACAGACCACCCAATTTCACGTCTCAATGCCCCATTTGCTTATAAAATCCTAAAGATGTCAAATTCTTTTGAATCTTCATCTCCTAATCTATCTGCAAAATGGGAAGAAAATTTCTCTCTGTAAGTGTTAAATAGACTAAACATATGAAGTGCTGAGAACCAGCCATGTGTAACCAAGCATCCACTATTAGCTATTAGTACAAGTTTTCCCTGCCACCCCAAAGTAGAACATTCCTGCGAAACATTTCCTAGGCTAAAAAGGTCAAGTGAGGAAGCAATTTCCATTAATTTAGATGGAAAATTTTTGCATGTTCTTGACCCCAAAATAACCAAAGCCATCATACCAAATAGCACACAAGGCGTATATTAGCACGGAATAAAAGCAGGAATGGTGTTATATATACGGCTTGCACAGAGCAGTTCCGTGTAAAGAGCTTGGTGAGGACACATGTGCTAGGGCTGAACGTCTTTTTTACAGCCTCTACAAAACAAAAGTTGATGCCAAAGTTACTTTTTTTCTCCTTTTATTATATAATTGCCATTTCTCTTAGGATTTCCTTTCATTAGTGTAAATGGGCGTTTTTGCAGATGCTTTAGGAAAAAGCAATCATGAAATGTGAGCTTTTAAAGCCTAAGAGATTCCGGTACCTGCTACTGCACCTTGTCTGCCACCAAGGGCGAGATGAGGCAATGGGCTCCTTGCAGCAGTCAGTAACCTGCGCAGGTTTCCCTTTATTGAGGCCTGCTGCAAAGAATACTCATTGGGGCTCTGTTGTGGACATAGTGCATCATTCGGAGGGTATAGCAAACCAGGCAGAGGAGTACATTCCCAAACAAGGCAGTACTTTCAAAGTATCTATGGAATGGATGCTCCGTTCAGTCATGACAGGCCTGGTTTGTTCGCTCCCCTTTGCATTTTCCGGCCTTTCTCTACCTCAGCTTTATAGAGGAAAATCTGAGCTTGCCGACCCAGGATGCTGGAGAAGTGTCAAGGCTGGGAAAGTTCCATGGACTGTGTAGGCAATCAACACAAAAGATATTTTAAAACAAAGCAGTTTTCCAAGCTCCAATGAAAAGAAACACAAGGATCCCCCTCCCCGCTCAAATGAATCCTGCTTAGAAACTGTTCTTGTTCTGTGAGTCTCATGTCACTAGGACAAGCCGGCACTCAGAAGTGGTTATTTTCCCGTTGACAGCTCCACATGGCGACTTCTCCGGAGAATGACATGAGAGCCTGCATGCTCCATTGCATGCGCTGTTCACCCTCCACCGGAAGTGACCCCAAAACCAATCAAGTTCTCTCCACCCGGTCTCGCTCTCCCTTGCTTATACTGCAGGCACAACCTGTGTGGGGAAACAGTCTCCTGGATCATTCTGAAGGTTTGCACAGATGGAACACTAGTGGGAGGAGCTGCCAGCTACTTTCCTGCCAACTTGTTAGTGCTGGAGACATTATCCTCTTGTTTTGCCAGTTTAATAGAGGATCAGTCGTAAAAAATTCTCTGTAGGCTCAGCAACATAATTATTATCTATGGTCTCTGCATTAACTGCGAGAAAACATCATGGACTGAATCTGACTACTTTCAAATGCCAAGCTGTGCCCACATTCAGCCCACAAGCTAACCTGAAAACTCAATACACCCTGCGCATTGCTGCTTTTGTCATCAGGGCGGGTGGTAAGTATATGTTTGCCCTAGGAAGGATGTTTAACTCTTACCATTCGACTTCTGTATGGGAGGCGGACTTCCTCTGTTCTTTGTCTTTGCCCAGCACCAGGGCCCCTGCTATACAATATGATTAAAAAGGTAAAAATCTCTGTCACATTTAGTTCTGGTTCTCAGTCCTGAAGTGCCAAGCCCCTGCATATTTGGAAAACAAACTCCTTAACAGATGGGACACATAAAGTTTACAACATGTGCAGTGTGGGAGGCAGTATGGCTCAGGGCGAGAAACAGAAGACTGGAAATTTAGGAGCTCAGAGTTTTTGAATCAGTTCTTGATTTCTGCTTGTAGGCAGCTTGCAAAAGCTTATATAGCTTCATTTCTCTCACATGACCCAATATCTTAACCTTTTAAGTGAATAATAAGAAATCAGATAATTTTCTCTCCCTAATGTAGCACAGCACCTGAATGACTATTGTTTTAAGGAAGATTATAAATATGGGGTATTAATTTGTTACTGATTTGTGACTGTAATATGTGGAGGGTTGAGAGAAAGCTGCAAGACAAATTTTAATGTAAAAGATAGTTCTATTTCATTGAGGTATATGATTGGCGAGCTGCAGTTACTACTAGAAAATATATTTTCAATCTTCGATGTATCAATGCATTGTGACTTCCAGGCTGCCTCTGCAACAAGGTTTTTAGGTAGTCTCTGGAGACCTCAGAGACATCAGATAGTGCATAAAAGCAAAACACTGAGATACAAACGTGATGATAATCAAATTCGAAGGTTTTTCAATCATGGATGATTATTGGTTTATTCAAGAGAACTATATTAAAATATCTATCATATATTTAAAAGCAGTCAACCATTCTGGGAATTTCTAGTAGCAGGGCTAAGGGAAATAGAAATTTTGTCTACAAAATTCTCAAATTATTCCCTAGTCATTCTTGGGATCTGTGCCAATTTAGAAGAATATATATAGCGATTACAAAGTTTTCGCCAATTTGAGGTTGACTGAAGTTCTAAAGCAAGACAAAGATTACAGGAGCTATCATTTAAGAAGACAGCTGACTGACTTCAGAGAGGAGAGAAAAATGGATCATTAATGGTAAGAAGAGGAACCTACAGTTCATCCAGAAGGGAAGTTGAAAAGAAGTCACAGTCACAGTCCTGAAAGCACAGGTAGGGAAAGGAGATTAGCAGCATAGTTTCTCCAAAAGCATATGATCTTCTTTCAGATCATTTTGTATCCATTTGGGGCTGTTTTCATTTTTTAATCCACTGCCTACCTTCATTTATAGTATCCTTTAAAAAATCCAAATTGTAATCATGTTATACTCCTGTTTAAATCACTCCAGTAGCATTCATATCTCTTTCAGGATCAAATACCCATAACTGACTTGTGAAAGCTAGTTCTGGTCTTTCAGCCAAAAGTTATTCCTTTTGTTCAAATGGTGATTCGTTATAGGTCGACTGACCTTTGGTCATTCTCTGGCCATACCATATTCCTGCCTGCAAAGGGGCACTCACACAGTGTCCTTTCCCTGGCAGCATCTCCCTGTTTTCTTCCCATGTTCTCCCCATTTTTATTCATCTAGAAGATTTTGATTACTCCCAATATCTCAGATGACAGATTATTTAGAAAGAATTCCTTGGTATTCCAGTTTAAATCATATCCCTCATTAAACTGGTAAGATACTCTATTTTTTAAACATAGTACTTATTATGATTTGAACTGTATGTGTACTTGGTTGAATAAATGCTAGAATGGAGATTTATTTAGGTAGTTTCATATATAGTATATAACAGTTCAAAAAACATAGTATGCATTCAATAATTTTTGAATCAGTGAAATTAGTGTCATATATGTTTATTTATAATGATGTACAGATGAAATGTTGAAATTTCAAATTTAGATGTCACCTTTTTTTTCTTTAAATGTATTTGTTTCACATTTTATGAGTGGATTTACTTATTAGGGGGAAAAAAACCAAGGTTTCATTCCAGTACACCAAAAGTTAATTGGATTAGAGTTGATATCTTCATCCAAGTTGGTCAATCAATTTCTATTTCACTGATATTTATGGTTAAGACTGAAATTCCAAGTAGTTGCCGACATTGAAATTGTTCAAATATTCTACCTGGGAGTTAGGAATGAAGTTCTGTTCTCTCTTTGCTCGATACTTTGATATCCACGATTCGTTGGAACTTGCCTCATTTTAAGTATTATTTCACAGCCTATACATAAAGATAACTTGTATCACTTGTCACTTGTCTTCCCATTGTTCATCAATTTGCTCGAGAAAATTGCTAGTATAGCCAAGGGTAACTGCTCGCTTCAGGAACAAAAGAGCCTCAAACCATTCCTTCAGGTCATGGGAATGAGGTCTATAATAGCTACTGGTTTTGGCATATCAAATACAACATGGGTAGCTTGCCAGGCTCTGCTGTGCTGGTGGGATACTCTTGTAGTAGCCTCACATCTCGAGCATGTATTGATGAATCATACAGCTGCAAAGCAGCCGCACAAGACAGGGAAAAAATTAGCTTTTCTGCTGGGTGGAGCTCTGATGACTGTGGAGTCCAGATGTTGAAAATGGCGGCCCTCATGGTGTGGGGGTTCCTCTGGCTTCTTGCGAGGCTCTGCTGGGACGGTAGGCCAGGGCTAGAACCCGCCTTCTCTCCTGGGTGCCTCAAGATCAGCTGGGCACAGGGAGAGCCTGTAGCAGCTCTACACAGTGTCTCTGAGTCTCTGGATCAGGCATACCTGAGCTTGAAATAGACGGCTGTAGCGTGGGACTTGACGAGCAGGGCTGTGATAAGCTCTTCTGCTGGGTGGAGCTCTCTCTCTCTGTCTCTCTCTCTCTCTCTCTCTCTCTCTGTATATATATATATATATATATATATATATAATGATGTATAACAAAGTTCTTGTGCTGAAGATCTCACCAAAACAGAGTAATGATATGAGAGAATCACAGAAATTACTTAGGAAATAGAAGCGTATATTTGCTGTAATGATATGGACAATATTCCAGATAATCTCTTAATTTTGTCTGGATAAGGTATTAATGGTGGGAAAAGGCTTTCGAGAGGAGAAAAGAATTGAACTGGGTCATAAAAGGGAACATCTATGTTTAGAAAATAGAATGGTTATATGCAATTACTAAGCCATGCCTTGTGGCTTCAAACTCACCATTCTGTTAGTTTACCCGTCAATGTCTACTCCAATGGAAATGAACCCTTTTATGATAATTTTCTTCTTACTGTAGGAAAGTTAAATTTTGTCAGTAGTGATTATAGAGTGACTACAAAAAAGAAGAGGCAACTGTTCTCTAGTCCTAGGATACTCGCTGGACAGGTGATATCATGGCTTTTAAATTTTAGGGCTCATTATTCACTGTGAGTTTCTCCAGTGCCCAATTGTCAACTGCTCTCAGAAGTCAATTGCACTCAGGAGACAGCAGATGACACTGGGCAACTCCCCCATTCCTGTTCTAGCCCTGAGTAACTTGATAGCAAAGTGCTTCTGATGAGACAACTCTTTATGAAAAAGCTTTCCTGGAAAGTTTCAAAAAGTGAATTTCCAGCAAATTCTGACAGTCTAGCATGACAATGGCTTTTCTGATTTTACTGAGTTATATATAACTAAGCCCTCTTTAAGGAGGTCTAGATATCAAGCTTTGGAAGAAGTAAGCTGTGCTTGAATCCCTCTTAGCCCTAAGGACATTGGCTGCATCATATAGTGGCTATTCCTGTCCTCTTTTGAGTTAGATTAGATTCTTTCTAGGAAATCTTTTACGACTCACAATCTCTTTTGTGATTAATAATTCTTTATATTAAACACTCTCCTTCAAGTTTCTTTTCCTTGAGAGGATAAAGAATTTTTCCTTAATAGGACAAGACACATATTCTCAGAAAAATGTGTCTAGAGTAAACATAGTAAAGCACTTAGTGGTGGATAGAACGGCACTATAAACTGCTAGGCATATAGCTTGGACCTGGAGATTTCAGGGGAGTGAGCAAACAGTAAGAATTTGAAGTGGGAAAGAGGCAATGATCTCTCTCTCTCTCGCTCTCTCAGAGTTAGAATGCTCTGATTATCACACACACACAAACACACACACACATACACACACAAAGGAAACACTAGCAGTGACAGATGGAAGAAGAGGAAAAGAGCTAAGAACCCACAATAAATCAGTTAGGAGAGGGTAGCTGAGATTTCCAGTTTGGACAACGGAAAGGGAGCAATTCTGCAACTACTCTGGAAAGTTAAGAGGACCAACAGGTTTAAGGCATCATAAACAATATACTTTCTAATTTGTAATATTAATTTATTGAGCTGATGTTATTTTACAAGAGTGTAAATTTTTATGTTTCTTAGGGTTACAATGTTTACCAACTCACCTACCATCAAACTTCCAGTGCCTCTTCACACAGTGTATAAGATATTTCCCTGTTTACTCCCTGTCTCCTTTATGTAACCAGAATTATGTGTCAGAGTCAAAAGATTGGTTTTCATTGGGCATTATTTATTCCTTTTGTGTTTCTTTACTATTTTACGAAAGAGATTATCCAACATTTCTTTATTTTTCCAACCTGTTTTACTTATCATCATAACTTCCAGTTGCATTTTGCTATAGCTATGCTCATATTAAATGCTATTATATATAAAATGAGAAAAAAGATATTTCTGTACTTCAAAGATAGTGAACTATATAGTCATTCACCCTATTTCTAAAAAGTTTGAGCATTGACTTTTTAAGACAATTTTCTATTTAAGCACATCTTCCCCATGCCTTTTCTGCAAAGATTGCTTCATAGAATTTTTAGAATATCTTATTAAAGTACATTATACATGATAACTCCCTAAATTTCTGACTACAGAATCAGTTCAGAGACTATATATGTGTGTATACTCTGAACTGCATATATATATACATATATATATGAGTTTCTCTATGTAATGTGTATATGTATATGTGTGTGCATTAGCATTTATAATTTAGCAGCACAGAATGACAAGTCCAATGAATAAACCATCATGAGTAATACCTTTTTCCAGATAAATACTCAAGCTTTGGATTCTGTCCTATGTTCTTTCAATAAAGAATTCTCTGCAGTGTATTAATTCACTAGTTTTCTGCATTGCCAGAAGGCTGTGTTCATCATCTTAATACTTTGCCTCGTAATGATTGGAACCATGGTAGCATTCAATAGATAAAATACCCAGAGCTAAGTGCTCAGAAAGAATAATGCATTTGCACAGTCTATAGCAGGAAAATGTGCTTGCTGAAGCTGAGGAATCCACTGACTAACAGTATGTTGTGCACTGTACATTCCCTGAAGATGGCAGTGGACAGGCACCCTGAGAAACCTTTAAATTAAAGGCTTAGCATATTAACATCAGGCAGTTAAGGAGTTGCAAGACTGCAGCTGCCTCTGAAACCTATCAGTGTGGGCTGTGTGGTGCTTCATTAGAATGTCATTTTTCCAGATATGTCAGGAATTTATAAGCATGTGGCTTATGGTGCATTAATGTGATTTAACTTCAGAAAACTAATCAGCAATCAGTTTTACGAGAATGATTTAACTCTGCTCTCCTTCCTTTCTCTCTATTGCTTATTTAAACGCTTAATCACTAAGCTCTTTAATTCTTATAAAAAAGCACATAGGTGGATGCACACACATACACCAAATTAGAAGCAAAAAACCACCAATCTTAGAATTTTAATTATTGAATACAGGAAAAGATTTACTGCCCTGTAATGAGGTGGTATCATCCTGATGTGTGCTGTCTTCTCTGCACAGTAAATGAAAACAAATGATTTATAAGATGCTTGAGTGCACTGTTTGTCAAGCTCAGAGAAGGGTGTTATCAGTCTGATTACTTTTTTTGTCAATGCTGTATGAAATCAATCTTCTTATCTTAATATGTGTGTGTGACTGACTGTGTGTATCTAAATGCAGACCTCAGTCAAATATATTGTAGGTATATCAAAACGATTTCAGACTTAAAAAACGATGCAGAGTGGTTTGAGTTAAGTTTTGCTTTTTTTTCCATTTCCCTTCATTTGATCTTGAACTGCTGAGTGCCACACCTAGAATTGCAATGAAAGGAATTTGCAGAATTCAAAGAGGCCCATCTTATGTAGGTTGTCAGCTCATTTAGAGCAGTTAGTTTCATTATTAATTTTTTTTTGTTTTTATTATTAAAAATTCTTGCTATTTTTTATTTTTCTGTTTTGTGCTATGCTAAACACTAAGGCTGTATTGCTATTTCTCCAGACAATTTCTATGTTGGCCCTATGATCCCCATATCTTTGCTTCATTCCAGTATAGTCCAGTTTATCTGGAGGGTAACAACACTATCACCAATTTGAATAGCTCTTTTAGAATGGTAAGTCCATATGCAACCTTCCAAATTCCCTTGGAAATGTAAAGGCCAAGAATCTTACTCTGATTATCTGGAATAGCCAACGATAGAAAAATGATTTATCCTTGCTAATCTGGAAGCCTTCTGCCAGGATTCTGAATTCAGAACAAGAGACTCAAAGCCACAACAGCATTTGGCATACACTTATCTCAGTAACATGTATAGGTCAGGCTCTTCTTGCTCTGTGGTGATTTATGTGTTTCTGCTTTATCTCCCAGAACTATTCAGGCCTGCCCATTCCCCAGTCAAATTTTCTGCTCTCTTATCAATTATATGAGTTTTTTCTCCAATTGTCAGCTATTCTTACAACATATTATTTCACATTTGTTAGTGATTTTGTGACTAAGTTACCTTTAACTACACATATCTATACCCTTGTATTCAGAATATGAATATGAAAACTGGAGATTGGAGGTCAACAGATGTAATAAGCAGTTCTAATTTTGAGAAATTTGTATACAACTGAAAAAAATCGCTTATCTTTGTTTCAGTTCTATAATTTGCAACAAGGGATTTGGACTACAGTAAATTCCATTTCAGATCCTAGATTTTTAAAAACTTTGAACTGTTGACTAAATTTATGCTGATTTCCATACAAAGTAGAAATGCCAGATCAAGCAATTGTAGAGCATGGAAATCAGTAATAAAATAATGCTTCGAGCATTTTAAAAATGTGTAGAGAGAATCTATTAGCATTGTTGATCATACTTATATCAAGAGATTAAGAGTAGTTGAATTTTTTCTTTGGTGGCCCATTGATTCTCACTCTTGGCACACCTCATTCAAGAGAGGCTGAAATAATTCTGTGTTCAAGGATAAACTTTAACCTGCCTTATCGTTGAGAGCATAATTTTCTTTCAGCCAGAGTGATTACTTTAATAGTAGGTGGCAACTAAATCAGGCCTCTTGCAGTAATCATCACGGAAATCCTTTTTGAGTTTTAGGCCCATTAGCCTCTTCCTATTTTGTAATTTTATGAAGATATGTCTTGTATTTCCAAACATTAAGGACAGAAAAGATAATAAAAACTAAAGTAAAAATGCTATGGTTCTGGTATTTTGTGTAGTCTCATCAAGAGTTTTTAATTCTGGTAAACATTTTTGAGCTGAAATCTGGGTCTCACTGAACAGTTGTCTTGGGAAAATCCAGCTCTCCACATTAGTGTTTTTAATTGCACTATAGTATAGGCTGAAGACAAGTGTTAGTAACAAAACACCAGAATTTAAATGAATTAAGCTGCAGGTAGATATTTCTTACAAATCTGTAGGCTAAGAAACTTATAATCAAGGCATGGTCAGAGTTGGTTTCTTTCCATCTCACTGTATTTTCACATGATTAACAGAAGACTCACCGACTGTCTGCTCTTATAATATGATGGTACTAATACCATCAAGCCTATGCCCAAACCTCTTTGTTTCATCTGACCCTTAGTGCCTTTCCCAATTGGGAGGTCATAAACTTCTTATTGAAAATAAGTATCAATTATTATTATGTTTGTAATTATTCCAGACACTATATTTAAAGTATGATAATAAGAGTAGTTGGCATATGGTGAATGAATACTGTGACATTGAATAGATAGATAATGGTCAACTGAGAAATGTATTACTTTTATTATTACCTTTATAAATAAAATAGAAGAGATTTGCTAAGCCCCATTATTCTATTTTTTTTTTAGTTACAGACTTATACTGGAAGAGATTTGCTAAGCCCCCTTATTCTATTTTCTTCTTTTTTGTACAGACTTATACTGCCTTTTGTAAATTAATGTTGATATAATGTGTCCACATTATAAACTATAGTACTAAGATGGCACCTCCGAGTGCCACATGTTATTTAACAGCATATCTTAGGCTAAAGATGAGCTCAACTGGCTGAGCTTCAAGAGGTCTAGTTTGAAATCTGGAACTATATGGTGCTCCCTAAACAGCTAGAGAATGACCACTGGGCACTGAGACTGAAACAGCCTCTGAGCACTGCCAGGATTGGCTCTCAAACAAAACAGAAACTAAATTGTTGTATTTCCATGAGAATTGAATATAGATCAGGGCATATCGCTAAGTAATAGGGCCCTCGATTTGCATGTGTGGGCCCTACTTCAACCCCTCACACAGAATCATGCATGCATGCATCTTTTCAGCCTTGAGTCTATTCATTTGTTTATCAATTCTAGGATTCAGCTACATAATCGTCTACATCTACATATTATCTTAATTATAGCTTGCAATTATAAATAAATAACAATTTATTTGTAATAAATAATTTATCTAACCAGCTTTTCATTGATGGACATTGGAATTATTTCCAATTTTCTGAGAATTTTGGTGCCTAACAACATTTTTCATATTACTGCCCATCAAGGTGTTGCGGGTGTGGCTGAGGTGCCCGGCGGTGTTGGCAGGTGGCAGACAGGAGACAGGCTTGTCGACACCCAGGGCTCTGCCCCCTGGGCCCTGGATGGTTGATGGTCTGACATAGGAAAAAACTGGTCCCCCTTGGGTGAACCCAGAGCCATAACAGAGCCTGGCTAGCTACGCGTGGTGTATTCGATATGCCAAAAACAGTAACAATAAAGGACCTCATTCCCAACAAACGGAGACGTTACTGATGCCTGCTTGAGCAAACCGATGAACAACAGGAAGACAAGTGTCAAGTGACTATAATTAATAATTTAGTTCTATTCCATACAACATTGTGGAAATTAGGACTTCTAAAATCTATATTTTTATAGAAGTAATTTTATCAAGAAGTGATTCATACAGGCAGATATGAATTACCACGTCTTTTTAAAACAATACTTATATGTGATAATGACACAAATTTGAAAGAGTTTATTACTTCCATTTGTTTTCTGTTTTCAGGGCATGCTATTTTAATTTTTCTTTTATATTATATTTTGAACTAGTGGACACTTTTATAGTTCCAAAGTAGGAGTATACAGAAAAATATCTTAAGGGAGATCTTTGCAATCCTATTCCTCAAATTTATTTCCATTTCTTTTGGAAATTTTTATTTTGCATTTTCATGATAGAGCACTCTTTAATGTAAATCAGACATATAAATATAAGCAAGCAAACAGATGCATTCACATAAAAAATCCAATTTTCTCACCTAATTGTTTTTAAAAGTAGCATACTATATATTCTATTATGTATATTGTAAAGTTTTCCCTTGAAGATCTGTAGCTTCCTGCCAAAGCTATGTCACATTCTTCCCTTTTCTTCAATTATAGAAGTTTTTATGAAAATGAAACACAAGTTGCAGAGTCCTTTTACTCCAACTTGTTATTTTGTTTATTCTTTGTTTTTTCCCTAGAGAAATAAAATAATTATAAAATAATTTATTATTATTATCATTATTATCATCATCATCATCATCATCATCACTTCTGTATTCAAATTCAGTTCAGTAAAAATTATTCCTGTATTGAAACAGAATGCTCAAACTTTTATTTGAGAACTTACTCAATTTTCAGATCCCTACTTCATTTTTTTTTGTTTGTTTTCAGACAGAAATATTAATATAAATTGACCTGCCCCATAATACTATCTTGATTAATTTCTTTTTGGGGAGTAGTTGTTCGTAGGCTTGTAATAAGTTTTTTTCTTCTCCTAATTATTATAAAGCATGCAAGAAAAAATAATGAAGATACAAAATGCCAGTATGTTTGTAGCCTTAAGAAACACTGTTGTATAAAACATTCATAATTTCTAGTAAAGCATAAAAAGAAAAAAACTAATTTGAATGCTATTATTTAAGTATACAGAGCGTTGAGCAACATTAAAATAGCCTAGATGGTCTAGGTTGTGTGGTATAGGTGATGATATAATGTTGGACTATAGTCCCTGCATTTTAGGCTTAACATTGGACTGTTCTTTGTCCTCCTGCAGAGTGCTTTGGTTAATTGAATTATACCCACCACAGTGTTCCCAAGGCATACCCAATTCTAACAGGGCACTCTCAATCCTGTGTTTATATTTAACCTCTTATTTGTGTTCTCTTCCCCTATCTGTTAGTTATCACTGTCTCCAAAGCAGACATGGTAACTTGTAAGGAAACTTGAACAGAACCTACTGCCAAAGCATTAAGAAAAGCAAACTCTCTGCCCCATCTCCGGTAAGACCCTCAGAGGTCC
Source organism: Cryptotis parvus (assembly GCA_021461705.1). NCBI lineage: Eukaryota > Metazoa > Chordata > Mammalia > Eulipotyphla > Soricidae > Cryptotis > Cryptotis parvus. The sequence goes on from JAJIBD010020897.1 coordinate 21,153, forward strand.
GGAAACCTCATGCATCACAACCGCAATCGAGTTTCAAGCCCAGGTGTTGTTTGGCGGAAGGAGTTTTCATGGAAAAGGGAGTTTGGAAGAGAGATTCTCTGTCAGTTTTTCTAAAGGACCAGAGTATCACTCATGGCAAGGCTCAGGGCACCATATGAAATGCCAAGGATCAAACATGCATTGGCCTCATGCAAGCTCAGCAAAGTTCAACTTAGCTGCAGTACCAAAAAAGCCGCTGAAATTATTTCAATAGAAACAATTGGAATTGTTTTAGACATATTATTATAAGTGTAAAATATATGCCCCAGGAAAAGCCAGTGATTAAACCACAGACACCACTTTAAGGTCTTAGGTATAGATAAAAGTATGTACATATACACAGATAGAAATAAATATATAGACAGATAGATATCTCTGTTTACACCAAATGACTAGAAATATTATTACAGAGTAAATTTAATGTGATTTTTGAATGGGTTACCAGTAAAGTAATGGAGAAATCAGTATGCCCTTAGACGGAATCCCACCCGTGGTTGAATTTCTTAGAAGGAATCTAGAGTGCTAGAGTCCATAGATAGACTACTGCCCTTAAGATCTCCTAAAAAATTTTCCATTGAAGGAGAGCCTTTACATCTGTTCATGTTTATGTTATTGTTAACCACACCTATGTGAAATTGCTGTCCCCAATCCTTCACGATTTCTCTAGAGTAATCCAGGATAATTTGAATAAACTGTCATTGATCATGCACCCGTGATCCTTCATATATCTCTCTGGGATTGGTCATAGGCCCTGACTGAACAAGGGTACCCTGGTCACCATGGGACAGTAACTCTGATTCATGCAATATAATATTTAAATTTAGACTTCATTGGATATCATGGTTCAGAAAAAATACCAGCAACTCTTTTTGATATTCTAAAATAAAGTCTGTTCTTTCACCATAGTGTGTGATTTTAAAATTAAACAATATGCTTTTAAATGATCCACTGGACAAAGAAGCTACAGTGGTATGTTTTTAGGTAAATAAAATGAAGTATGACATCAGAACATGAGTGATGTCACTTAAAGAATAATTCATAGACCTAGAGATATATGAGAAATAGAAAGGTCCCCAAATTAATGATGTAATTGTTCATATTAAGAAAATCAGAAATTGGGCTGGAGTGATAGCCCAGTAGGTAGGGCGTTTGCCTTGCACACGGCTGGCCTGTGCTGGCCCGGGTTCGATCTCTGGCATTCCATATGGTCACCTGAGCACTGCCAGGAGTAATTCCTGAGTGCAGAGCCAGGAGAAACTCCTGAGCATTGCTGGGTGTGACCCCAAAAAAAAAAAAAAAAAATCAGAAATAGGATAGAAAAATAGCTGCCCTGCCCCTCTCCAAAGGAATAAAAACAGTAAATAAAAAGTATAAATACATAAATTAATAGAACAAAATGCAAATATACTACACATAGTACAAATAAAAATATTTGTTTCTTTGGAAATATCAATGAGATTGTAAAAACATAAAAGTTGCAAAGTAAAAATAGGCAAAAAACATACTTCCCTAAAAATTTAGTATGTTTTTATAAAGGTATTAATATCATTTTTTAATATACACTGTTCAGGAAAACAGATCCCATTCTAAAGCCATTTATGATAAAGCCAATTATTTCCAATGATAAAGCCATTTATCATTGGAAATAATTTTGAAATAATTTTGGAAAATTTGTTTTACAATGCTTCATTGAAGAGGTATTAAATAGATAAGAAATATTTCCTTGACTAGTTTATCAACTTAGTATAACAAATGAAAATGAATGACCCTCTATTGCTGTTTCCAGTGGGAGAAATGACTCCTTTAAGTGCCAACAGTAATATTTTGTTAATATTTTAATTGAAATATTAAAAAAATTATTTTGTGGGGTGGTGTTTGGACCACATCTGGCAATGCTCTAAGCTTACTCCCAGCTCTGCTCTCAGCAGTCACTCCTGGCAATGGTCAGTGACTGTAGGAGAAGCAGGATTTATCCTGAATTGGCCATCTGCATGGCAAGCTCCTTACCCGCTGTATTATCCATCCAACCCTAAATAAAGGTAGCATTTTAAGCTCCTTTTTATTCTCTAAAATTCTATTATCCATTTTGAAATCTATAGCAATGTTGAAAAACTTTTATAAGAATTTATTTTAAAAAAGTTTTACAAGTATTTTATAAGAAAAACTTTTTAAGATCGCCATATTGATTCTAATATTAACATTTTATGATCATTTTATGATTTGCCTTATATTGATCCATCTTTCCTTCCTTTCACTCAACAATAAAGGCATCTTAATTTTGGATCATAAAAAAGCAAATTGCAGATAACAGTATACTTTCCATCAAATACTTCAACATTTAGACCACTAGTTGGAGGGTAGTTTGTTTTATAAATAGAAAATTCATAAGCAGAAAAATATACTAATCTTAATTGCACACTTGATTGTTTGGCCACACTCAGTTATGCTCAGAGGCTACTCTTGGCACAGTGCTCAAGACTTACTCCTGTTTCTGTGCTCAGGGAATCACTCATTGCAGTGCTTGGGCAGATGATCTACAGTGTCAGGGATCCTGACATGCAAGGGCTTTATCTTCTGTGTTATTTCTCCAACCCAGACTTGTTGAATCTTGACTCAGGCATGCATTTTTATAACTCAAATTCTTTTTAACTTTTAGAATATTACTATTTTATTGAAAGTTTCTTCACTTGATTTTCTATTAACTCTTCATTCCTATCCTTAATATAAGACCAATTTTCTTTTTTCCCATCATATATTGCATTTGTTACTATATTTAGCATGTTACCTGTTAAACTTTGGAAATTTTAGAATGCTAGTATTTTTATTATTCCAGAAGTTTATCAATTTCTGCAGCAAAGAATTCTGGGATTTCACAAAAGACGGTAAACAAATGATCAGTTAGCGTATGACAAAAGTGCCATAACATTATCATAAGTCAGGAAAAACTAATTTAAAAAAGGTGAAACATCCTTTCATATTTATAAGAACGACTAGAACATGAACATATCATAATCCAAAAATTGATTGATTTGGGGCAGATAGAAATATTTTGAATGTTTGCTATAAAACTGTGAAATATGTTTTAGAAAAGATTTTCTTTAAAACAAAATATATTTAACCTATGACCCAGAAAGTCCAATAACAACCCAAAACTCAGTTATCAAAAGTCTGTTTGTGAAGAAAATTGATCTAGAGCTTCCTTTTTTTATAGCATATTTGTTGAAAGGTATAACCTTTTGCAGTTGCTGATAATGTCTTCATGAAATCGTGATTTTTGTTCTTAAATGTTTAATGGACTTTAATATTAAAACAGTCAAGCTTATTATGATCAACTAGACTGGGCCTCAGTGATTAGATCCAGATAGAAGAAGTGCTTGAGCCCTACAGTGCTGGGATCCACCAGGGTCACCCTGGCAGTGTCTCTGGACCCCTAGGGTACATCAGGCAATGATAAGGGTGCTCTGCAATAAAGGAAATCAAGCTGCCTTGCTAACACCCTAATACCTATACAATACAATCTCTTTAATAGATGTAAGTATATACAGATTTTCTGTTTGGTCAATTTTGGTAACTTATTTTTCAGTTTGTTTCCTATTGTCAAATTTGTCAGATGAGTATTGATTCTACCTTATTTTCTTCTTAATATCTGTAGAATCTAGATAATAGTTTAATTCTTTGCATTAATTGTGTTATTTTCAGTCTTTTGTCTTTGATTAGTCTATATGTATGTAAATTCTGTTGATATTTGAAAATAATCAAATTTTGGGTTTTTGTATAAAATTCACTGATCTCATTTCTTCTCCATTTACTTGCTTTAGTTTCCTAATCTTTCCTTGTGGTTTTCTAATACAAAAGGAGCTTTAAGTAATAATTTTAAACCTGGCTTCTATACAACTAAATACATATAGACTTATAAGATTCTTCCTAGTCACTGTTTAGTGATATTCAGCAAGTTTGGGTAAGTTGTAATTTTTCTGTTATTTTTAAGGTTCAAGTATTTTGTAATTTTCCTTTTGATTACTTCTTAGACCGATTAGTTATTTTGAAGTAGCTTTATTTTAAATCAATTTTTTGTGATTTATATTTAATATATTTGTATATTATATATTTCATTATACTTATATATCTTAGTGTATATATATATATATATATAGATAGATAGATAGATAGAGAGAGAGAGAGAGAGAGAGAGAGGCATGAGCAAAAGCCCAGTGGGTAGGGTGTTTGTCTTGCAAGCAGCCAACCTGGGTTCTATGGTTCTATCCCCAGCATCCCATATGGTCCCCCTGAGTACCGCCAGGAGTAATTCCTGAGTGCAGAGCCAGGAGTAACCCCTGATCACTGTTGGATGTGACCCAAAATGCAAATATATATATATATATATATATATATATTTGCATTATATATATACACACACACATATATATGTGTATGTATATATGAATATATATATGTATATATATACATTTAGGGGTTATCATGTATATCTCTTTGCTTATGTTCAATGCTCAGTTCTAGTCTGGCATTATCATTTCCAACAATTGTTAGCACACTACCCAATCTCTGACCTCTACTCACTCATGTTAGATTCTAACCATTGACAAGACCTCCTAGTCTATGTATTGCCTCAGCCAGAAAATCTTAAATCAGGAGAAAGTCTTATAATTTTTACCACCATATGTTAAGAGTTTGTAGAAACGTGTATTGCTTAATGCAAAATGTTTTATAGATTAAGAAAATGGATTCCTGGGAGATTTCACATTTTGGTGAGATTTGGTTTGACTTTTTTGAATTCCAGTGCTTAATTTAACTTTTCGTATGCTTGGACAATCTTAGTACTGATTTTGGGATCAGGTCCTTCCCGGATATTTCACATCTATACACTGCATACAGTTCTTGATCTTTCCCCTTTAAGTTTCATTAGTAAATGCTCGAGATTAGACCTCTTTACTGAGAGTATACCATCTACACAGCAGAGCCTGGCAAGTTACCTGTGTTTTATTTGATATGCCAAAAACCAGTAACATTATGGACCTCAATTCCATGATCTGAAGAATGGCTTGAGGCTCTTCCTGAGCCTGGAGCAAGCAGATGCCCTTGGGCTACACTTGCTTGCAAAGGCCATATGGAGATGTTACTGGTGCCCACTCGAGCAAATCGATGAACTATGGGAAGACAGTGACACAGTGACATATGTATATGTTGGGGAACGCCTGCCGGGATCCCCGACAGTGTCAGGACAGAGGCTCTCTTCTACCTCCGAGGACGCTGGGAGAACAGATGAAAACTCACGAGTCGGTGCTGTTCCAAAAAGGCTTTTAATAGTACAAAACCTCTTCCACAGTACTCCAATATAATGAATAAACTTTAGCTCTGGTCCGAACTTAGACCATACAAAAGAGCCTAAGTCTCCCACCAAAGAGAGAGGATCTCACCTGAGCTGAGTCCTACCCAGAAGAAGGAGCAAAAGGCCAAAGAGCAAAAAGCCAAAAGCCAAAAGCCGCAAGGCTGAGGAGCCAAAGCCACAGGAGCCAAAACCTGAAAGCTAAAAGGCCCAAAGGTAAAAGGTGAAGGGGCCTCAAGTCACTCCCCTTATATACACCAAAGTAATCCAACCTGGAGGGTCATGTCAACAAAGAACCCTAAACAGAGTGTAGTGCCACACTCTATTGCAGGTATAAACAAAGGCTATGCCAAGGTCTAATCCTTTCTACCAAGATTATCTCTTATGTAAAACACTGGAGAGAGGGGGCTGGTATAAAGTAATACATCTTAACTTCATGAGCTTCATGTAATCTAGATGGTCTTTCTTATTATTATATGCACCAGGGTGATTCTGAGTATCTTGTTCTCATGTACTGAAAGGGTCACACTCGCCTGCTTAGAGCAAACTGGTATGATCCTTCCTATAATCTTCCTATAGCCTCAACGTAGCCAGGGTGGTAGTCTCCTGGTAAATTCTAACTGTCCCACGCTGGGTGCAGTGGGTATAAAGAGGAGCTGTGCCCAATCTAGAAAACATAGAAGTCTTAGTAGATGTATAAGTCAGAAGTTATTCAATCAAGGTGACTTCTGTAACTGCCACACCCTGTAGCAGTGTTTACATAGAAGAGAGATCTCATTAGAATGAACCTTGACTTAAATAGACTAAGCTGGGAGTGGGAAAAACAGCAAAACTCCCAGAATAGCTAAACCTGTCCTCCAACATATATATATATATATATATATATATATATATATATATATATATATATATATTTAGCTTAATAAGAAAATGATGCTGTCTTTGGCTTTGGCTTAAAAAATAATCATGATCATGATCACGATCTTCCCGTTGATCATCTATTTGCTAGAGCGGGCACCAGTAATATCTCCATATGTCCTGTCTCATGCCAGTAGAGCCAGGGGCATCGACTTGCTACAGGAACATAAAGAGCCTCAAACCATTATATTAGGTCATGGGAATGACCCAATATAATTGTTACTGGAATTTGGCATATCAATACAACATGAGAAGCTTGCCAGGCTTCCCGAGAGGGAGGCAAACTCTTTTAAACACCTCCAAATAAAGCATTTATTGGTGAACCCAGCGGCCCAAGCGGAAGCGCTGAGCCGGGCTGTGATGGGCTGGTCTGCTGGGTGGAGTTCTGACGAGAGGGACGTCCAAATGTGGAAGATGGCGGTGCCCGTGGAGTGAGGGGGGTGGTCTGGCTTGCTGTGAAAAAATAAATCTCCCAGAATAGCAAAATAATAAAGCAAATAGCAAAATAATAAAGCAAGCAAATTATACCATGAGAAGATAGTTTTTGATGAGTTTATAAAAATAGCAGTGACGGTTGAATTGTCCCTTTTTGTTTTAAAATAACATTTTAGGGAGTGGAGTAAACCTGGGAATGCACAGAGTTACTCCTGTTTCTGTGCTCAGGGATCACTAATATTGTAGTTGGAAAGCCAGATATTCTGGTTCTCCAGATGTGGTGCCAGGGATAGAACTGTAACCACCACGTGCAAGGCAACAGTCTTCCTGCTGCACTCTCATTCTGCCCCAAAAATAAAAGCTTTGAAAGGAATCCATACATGTTTTTTCTATCATGCTTTTAAAGCCATTCCTTTTAGATAGAGAGCATTAAGAACATTTTATCATTATGTTAATGCCTCACTGTTGACATCACTTGCATTCCACTTACTTATTCAGCTCCCTTGCTATCACCCCACCTCTGCCAAATCCCAATCCTGGTTGCAAATTATAATTGTGAAGGGATTTTAGTATAATGTGATACTAGAGTTCAACTTAAAACCATTGACCTTTTTTTGTTATTATTTAAAAATAGTTTATACTCTTCTAGTTTTATAGTTAATATTGTTTTATAGTTGATAGTCTTCTAGTTTTAGAATTTTAAGATTGATTTTAATTTCATTGTGATAAAATACATATGATCTACAAAATCTGAACTTTTAAATTTATTGAGCCCTGCTTTCACGATCACGAAATTCCCGTTGATCATCTATTTGCTAGAGCGGGCACCAGTAATATCTCCATATGTCCTGTCTCACGCCAGTAGAGCCAGGGGCATCTGCTTGCTACAGGAACATAAAGAGCCTCAAACCATTATATTAGGTCATGGGAATGACCTAATATAATTGTTACTGGAATTTGGCATATCATATACAACACGAGAAGCTTGCCAGGCTTCCCGAGCGGGAGGCAAACTCTTTTAAACACCTCCAAATAAAGCATTTATTGATGAGCAGCGGCCGCTTGCGGCTGCGCGAGTCAGGCTATGATGGGCTGGTCTGCTGGGTGGAGTTCTGACGAGAGGGAAGTCCAAAAGTGGAAAATGGCAGCGCCCCGCCCGTGAAGTGAGGGAGGGGTGGTCTGGCTTGTTGTGAGGCTCTGCCGAGGTGGTGGGCCAGGCCTAGAACCCGCCATGCCTCCCGACTGCCTCATGAATGGCTGTGCACAGGGAGAGCAAGGAACAGCTCTGCCCCATGTATAGAGTCTCTGGACCAGCATACCTGGGCGGATTGAGGAAAAAGCTGCTGCAGGGTGGGTGTCGGTGATCCGGGCTGTGATGGGCTGGTCATAGAGCCCTGCTTTATGATCCAACATATATTTTTATATGGATCAGAGTACCATGTGCAGTTGAAAAGAAGGCATATCCTACAACTCTAGTGTGTAGTGTTCAGTAATAGCAATTAGAAGGTAGTTAATGACCCTCTGCTATACTCTGCATATTTGCTGGGGTTGTTAATTTATCATTTCTGAAATATTGTTAAAATTATCTACTCTTACATTATTTATTTCTCCTTATGACTCTTAACTTTACCTTTATACATTTTGAATAAGATTATGTAATTCATGTTTATGATTATAAGCTTCATGATGAACTGACCATTTTATCTTTATAATGCAATTTTTTATCCTCTTATAAAATTTGTTTTCTTGAAACTTATAATGTCTGGTATAATTTTAGCCAACCTAGTCATGTTGTATTTTGTTTTTCATGAAATATCTTTGCTAATTCCTTTTAACCTATTTATTTGTCTCTATACCAATGTGCAATCGTTTATTGACTACATTAATCTATTTGAGGTAATCTAACAATCTCTGCTTTTGATTTTATTTTGTGCATTTATAGTTTAATGGTCAGTTAGATAATTAAATAAGTTTGTAAACAAAATTTGAAACCACATGGGCTTTCTGCATTGGATTGCCTCCCTATTTTCTAGGATCTCTCTCTCTCTCTCTTTTTCTCTCTCTACCTATCTTTCTCTCTCTCCTCCCTCCCTCCCCAATCCTCTATTCACTGAATTTTTAGTATAGAAAGAAAGACTGCAAGATTTTTCTCTGGTATTTATGTGATTAGTAAAACAGGTAACTCTTCTTGTGATACAGTATGGCTATTGTGTAATCTTATACACATTCAAGTCATACTTTTTAAATGTAATTTTATCTAGCATTTAAAGCATTTCAAAAGGACTTATTCAACTATTCCACTATATATTCCATGAACTCTTCAACTGATATGTTAGTTTTTTCAGAATATGCAAGAAAAGTTTGATATTCTCTTAATAGTTTTTGCATATAGATCTAGAAACTATTGGACATTGAGTTTTTGCTTGGAAGAGTAATATTTATTTTGTATATTTTTTTTTCTTTTTGGGTCACACCCGGCAATGCTCATGGGTTTCTCCTGGCTCTGCACTCAGGAATTACTCCTGGCGGTGCTTGAGGGACCATATGGGATGCCAGCGATCGAACCCCGGGCCAGCATGGGCCGACCGCGTTCAAGGCTAACGCCCTACCTGTTGGGCTATTGATTCGGCCTCTATTTTGTATAATTTTAAAAATTTTTACTACCCTAAAATATCTGAATGTTGTTACTAATAACCCTTTGAATTTTCCATAATCTGTGAAACCTGACAACCAAGATGATTTGCCTATTGTTAAAAATAAGAAAATCATGTATTAAGTTCTGTAATAATTTGAATGAAATATATGAAATTAAATAGAATAAAAAGTATATTATAAACTTTTGTCCTATCAGATTATTAACATTTTCAGTTTTCAGGAATATTTAAAAATATTGGCTTTATTGACAAATAAGTATATTTTAGGTCTACATCTAGAGAGAGAAATTTCTTGAATTGTTGAATCCTACCTACAATATGTTTTAAATTCCTGAATGATTCTGCTGTATTCTTAGAGAGACCAAAGAAATGCGAAATGAAATAGAAAAGGAATAATTGCCAAGTTATCCTTAATTACTCTTAAGAATATACTCTTGAATAAAATTCACTTAAAATCTAAGGTGATCTAAAGAGGTCATTTAACTTCACAGTGGTAAATAATAACACCTCAGCCCTCCATTCTTTGCTACTAAAAGTAATATTGTCAAAACTGTTGTATACAGCAAGTTTTTAGGGAAAATTTATCCCCAGTAGTGGGCTAGTATTTTCCACAGGAAACAGTGGTTCAAGCCTCATACTAATTTTGTCCATGGGAATTTAAAACAAGACACATTTTCGTGGTTTAGGTTGCACATAGTCATTTTGGGAGCCAAAAACACTATTTTACTGTCCCTGAAGATCTGTGATTTGAAAGGATTCTTTTCTTAGGAGAGGACAGTTGTGAAAAAAATATTACTTTTTCTTAAAAGTAGTGAAAACTCTAATTAAAATCAACAGCAACACACTGAGTTGTTTTAGAATCATTCTAAGGAGAAATATTTTAACTAATTTTTCATATAAATTCTCTCATCATTGCTTTTTGTCTCAGTTGAGCATGTATGTGATTTTGAAGTAAAAAATACTCATGATAAAAGAGAGTCAATATACATTATTTTCTTAAGAATAGCACATTTTGTGGAAAAAAGTAGGTTTATAAAATAATTCCAATCTTCTATGTTTATGGAATCCTGTCCATAATTTTCTTGACAATATTAATATAAATATCATTAATATTTTACTTTAATGATATAGTGCCTGGAAAAAATTACAATAGAATAAAACTTCATGTGAAGAGCAGTATTGCACCCTTTAATCATGCAAAATGAATTTATTATGATTAGTTTTAGGAGACTCAGACATAAAAGAGAGTTTGATTTAAGCTAGAACAGTAGTTTTTATTTATTTCAAACTAATATTTATTAACTTATGTTTTATTAACTTTATTACCTCTACTTTCATTTGGAAAATCCTGGATTGTTATCACATTGATTATCTTTTTCTGTTTTTTCATGGGGAAAGTATTACATAGAATAAAGATGCCTGGAACTAAACATGTAAGTAATTTCTTAGAGTTCTACATATTTAGATGAATCTTATCTCAGTTCCATTTTCCATATTATGCTTTACTCTCTTGATCCCTTCTTTGTAGTCCATATCAGGGGAATATAATCAATCAAAAATGACGACTAGCAGATGTGAAATCTTTTTATCACTATCAAAGTTATGAAGGCATGTATCTGGTTTAGTGTCAGTCAATCACCACCACAAATACCATCTCTATCAACAGGCAAAATTTCATGCGTATTCCAGAACCTAAGAGTAAACAAAGATGGGAGTGATGAAATCAGCAGGTAGAATAAGGGTATAGATGTAAAAATTATAAAGAACATGGGAGTAGGGTTGATGGTGAAAAATTAGAAAGTTTGGGGGCTGATATTACATGCCTTACATGCTGCCTACCCTGGCTTGATCCCTGCACCCTATATGGCCCCTGAGCTCCTCCAGGGTGATCACTTGAGTGCAGAGCCAGAAGTAAGCCCTTAGCACTGCTAGGTGTGGCCCCCAAAACCAAAGCCAAAAGCTAAAAATTAACCCCAAAAATTGGTTGATAAAGTTATGAATAAAATCCTATTATGAACATACGTCTTGTATTCTGAATTTTCTTGTCCATTTCCTGGTTATAGTAGAAAAGATTATTATTATTATTTATTTATAAGCTTGTGATTCTAATAAACTTATGCCAAATTGGCTTTTACCCATTGGGTCTGAGATTATTTACAAGGTTGACTAAAACATATTACATTGCCTCTATACTGAATCAGAATATTTATTAAGCGCCTATTTCCAGCACAGCACTAAGTGCAAAAAGGAAGAAATCAAATATACATTTCAGTGCTTATGTACTAGGCATTATGCCAAGTGACTCTTCACAATATCATCCTGTGAAGTGGTGTATTAGAACCCATTTTAATAGATGAGCAAACCAAGCCAGAGCATTGACCAAACCATATGACATAAAGTAACAGCCCAGTTACTGCTCAGATACATTGTCTAAAGTAATTATGCTCAATGAATAAGTATATCTCAAGAATAAAGCATAGTATAGCTTTTAAGGAATTAATAGACCTAGATCAAGTCCATCATAATGTGAGCCGTGAATGATAACCTTTTCTCTGTGGCTTAAAGCTTCTCTCTGAGAGATCCCAACACACTCACATTTCTTCTACCCCATATGCATTTGCTCTAGACTGTCAGCTCTGTAAAGGCAGAGATTGTATAGAGGACACTTATCTATATCTACTGCCTTCACAAAGAGTCCATACTTTGTTATTTTAAATTAAAATATCCTCTTTTTTAGTCACATCATGAGGTGCTCAGGGTCTAACTCCTGACTCTGCACTCAAGGATCAACTCCAGTTGGGGCTCAAGGTACAGTATAAAATAAAGGATAAAACCATGTATAAAAAGAGGGAGGCATGTAAAAAGCATGCATCTTACCCACTGTAATATTTCTCTGACCCTGTACTTGAATATTTTATCTAAGGCTAAGGAGACTTCATTTATCTCATTTTTCATAGAAGAATGACTTAAGTTATGCTTCAAAATATCTTTCTCTCTTAGAGATAAAGAACCTGTCATAGAGGCAGGCTAGGGGAGGGAAGAGGTAATTGGGGACATGGTGGTGGGAAATGGGCACTGGTGGAGGGATGGGTGCTGGAACACTGTAAGACTGAAACCCAAACATGAACTTCTTTGTAATTGTATATCTCATGGTGCTATAAAATGAAAATATATTTCTCTCTTAAAATGAGATCATCCACATCATTCCCTGGTTTATAGCAATCAGTTAATAAGGGACGTAGAATGCACATTGCTATCACAATATCAAAAAGAAAGATATTATTTGCCTCATGTGGATTGGTTTACTAATAAACTATTTGCTATTTGTTTACTCATTTCTTGTTTTTTCATTATAGATATTAGTGTGGCTCTCAACAATAATGAATTCTCTTGCCTTCAAAATCAGAACTTTGGTGACCTCTTTGTATATATGAAAAGATAAATAAATACCTGCCTGTAACGTGCCCACTTGCATCCCAAACTTTGCAAATTCCCTTCCTTGCCTTCTCTATGTAAGTACTTTCATTATGTTCAATTTTGTGGACACTTGATCTTTGGGAGAATATGTGGAACCTGGAAGAACTATATTCCATCCATTTCAACATGGGTGTTTTTCCTTCTCTGTCACTCACATAAGGTTCATAGGAGACCACAGTCGTAAAAACACTCATTACCACTTATTGGATACTTAGGTGGTAGGCTCTAGGCAAAGCAATTTAAGTGCATATATCAGTTAATTATTCCCATACATAAGTAATTTATACTATTTCTGCTTTAGAAATGGAGGAAACTCAAGACAGTTTTTTCACTATCACAAAACGACTTGGTGAAGGTTCTATTTTTCCTCCATCTGCTGTATGCTCTGTTTCCATCCTCGTGGGAAGGTGAGGGCATTATCTTCTTTCTAATGGTGTCTAGATGATGGAAAATGGGTCAATTGAGAAGACATATTTTGAAGATAGATAAAGAAAGCATAATGAAACCTTTATAAGGCATTCAAGATGTTTGCTTATGCTCAAGTAAATCAATAATCAAAAGGAAGAATCAGAGACTTTAAGAATAAATAATTAACTAAAAATGATTTTAAGTGTCTCCTTTCCACTCCAAAAAGAAGCCTTAAGTAACCTCATCAAGCTGCTCTAAAAAAAAGGAGGATCTTCATGTGTCTTTAAAAGAAATAAAAGAGCTTAATTTATTTTCGGAAATGAACAAGTCATTGAGAAAGTTATGGTAAGGACATAACTTTTGGGATAAATTTTCCATTATGCCCATGAAAAATGTTGTGGTATTATGTTGCTTCTGTTTTAATAACTTTTAATTTCAAAAGTTTTTAATTTAAAAAGTTATTACAAAACTAATATTGAGTTTCTATACACTCCATATCGAGTTTCTCTATTATTAACATTTTATGTTAGTATAGTGCATTTGTTATAATTAATGAGTCAATTATTAACCAAGTTCAGTCTATAGTCACATTCCCTCAATTTTCCCTTAATTTTCTGTTGTGTCATAATCCCATTCAGGAAACTACATTAAGTTAGAGTCATGTCTTCTCTTGCTTATGAGCAATTTCTGAGATTTTCCTTATTATTTTACAGGCTTTATTTATTTATTTATTTATTTGTTTATTCATTTTTTGCTTTTAGGGTCACACCTGGCAATGCTCAGGTGTTACACCTGGCTCTTCGCTCAGGAATTACTCCTGGCAGTGCTCAGGGTAACATATGGGATGCTGGGGATCTAACCCAGGTAGGCCACGTGCAAGGCAAATGCCCTACCTGCTGTGCTATCTCTCCAGCCCCTTGGAACAGTTTTTTAGTGGTACAGGTTAAGTGTATTGAAAACGCTACACAATTAGAATTTGACAGCTTTTCCTCCTGATTAGATGGAGTCACTAAGTTTTAAAAGTATCAACATTAGCCATCACTTACAAAATCGGTGTTACCTACAAAATATAAAGCATCCTGGAAATAGATGGGCTCTGGTGAAAGGGAAAGCGACAATACTCTTAGAACTTTATTCCTTAGAGCTTTCCTATTTATGTAAAAATCAGCCAAGTATCACTGTCTAAAACCTGAGATTCACAGAAAGTTCATGGTGAGACAAAAGAAGGTAAGCTTGTAAAGACTGTTTAAAAAGATTAATCTCGGGTTGCACGGCAGAGCCTGGCAAGATACATGTATTTTATCTGATATGCCAAAAACTAGTAACAATTATGGACCTCGATTCCATGACCTGAGAAATGGTTTGAGGTTCTTCCTGTCCCTGGAGCAAGCAGATGCCCTTGGGCTACACTTGCTTGCAACAGGACCTATGGAGATGTTACTGGTGCCCGCTCGAGCAATACAGTGATGCAGTCAATTTGGGGTTGAAGAAGAAAAAAATTATCAATCGTAATATCCAACACCAAACATTAGCCAAGCAGCACAAATGCTGGCTGACTTCGACCAAAAATGTGGAAATATAGGTCTACAGCTGAATCTCAGCAAAACTATGCTTATGAAAAATGAACTAGTTCCAGAGGCCCCATTCACTCTCAATGGAGCAAATATCTCTGAATGCAGCAGTTATGTGTACCTAGGTTGAGAAGTCAACATGATGAACGACCTAAAACCTGAGCTGCGCAGGAGGACGAGAACAGCATGGAATGCCCTCAAAAGCATCGAAGAAATAGCTAAAAAGACAAAGAACCTCCGGCTCTGGGCACATCTCTTTGACTCCACCTTTCTCCCTGCATTAAAATACGCCTCAGAGACCTGGACCCTATGAAAGCAGGATGAGAATGCTATTCCGGTCTCCCAGAGAGGAATCAAAAGAGCTATGCTTGGAATATCATGCCTCATTCAAGTGAGAGAAGGAATCCAGAGCTCCGACCTCCGTTGCTGTTCCAGAGTCAGGGATGCTGTCTCGTTTGCTAAGGCATCGAAAATCCGATGGCTGGACATGTAATGTGATTTGGAGACAACCGCTGGAGTAGAGCCGTTACCGATTGGATCCCACGGGATGTCAAAAGATCACGTGGTCGCCCACCTACAAGATGATCGGACTTCTTCATCAAGCGGTTTGAGGCTCTTTGTACTCCTGAAGCAACCAGATGCCATTGGGCTACACTGGCACATGATAGGGTCAAATGGAAATATTACTGGTGCCTGCTAGTGCAAATCGATGAATAACAGGATGTCAAGTGATGAAGAATATCCAACAGTTATTAGATACTTGAAATCTGGGGTAGCTTAGCTATTTCACAGTGGTTTTATAAACAAGGGCTTAAGTCCAAATGGGAGCTGCAGGATTCATCACTGAAAGGAGGAACCTGAGAGATAGTAGAGCAGGTAAAGCACTTGCCTTATATGCTGCTGACTGGTTTCAGCCCTTGGCATCCCATATGCTCCCCCATGTTGTCCAGAAGTGATTTCTGAGTGTAGAGGCAGGAGTAAACCCTGAGCACTGCTGGGTGTGGGCCATAAACCAGGAAAAAAGCCTCTGAAAAACACAACGAAAGGAATGTGAGGGACTAGAATCATTGCATACTGTCTGGAATTTATAGCAAAACCTCTGCCCCAGTAAAGAAAATGCAACAAGTAAATCAAGGCAGAAGTCTGATAGGGTCTTCACAAGCACATGCCAAAGATTAGGAACACACTCAAAAGGGCCTCAGTGTACATAGTTTACCCTTGGAAGTCTGATTCTATTATGCATGCCACCTACCTTTAAGAAATACACTGCAGACTAGTTTAGAGTTAGGTTCTCTGCTGGGTTGAGCAGACTTCTACTGTACAGTCTTGCTTACTTTGAGATGTACTAGGTAAGTGATCATATTGTCTAACCGATATGGTTTACTGCAGTATAGGTCTGGGGGACTAACGGTATCATCTAGGCTTGGAATGTTCTCATTTCCTTTGTGCCCACCTATGGAGCAGATTTTATTTGTGGATGGTAAAACTTTTGTTTTTTTTATATTAATGGGTTTCCCACTGTTTTAGTCTAAACTCCTATCACCTTATGATTTGGATGAATGCCGATGATTAATCAGTGTCTTACTTCACATTGATATTTAATAAGTTAATTTTCCTGCCTTCATTACTTTATTTTCCATCCCTCCATCCTTTACTTCCTGTATTCTTTTTTCCATAACTCTATCTCTATTATTATTGTGTTCATTTTTACAGAATGTTAACTCTTTATAGGTTTTAGGGTGTAATGTTACCCTAATGAAAATGTCTATATTCCTCCGTCATTGAACATAGAACATTTTCCTTGGTAAGCTCACTCTGTTGTGAGAGTCTAAGGGATTCTTTTCATTATATAATATATATTTACTTTAATATATTTAATTATTTAGTATATATTTCCTTTCTTAATCTCTTTATATCCAAAGCTTGTGACCCCAGTAACTCCCCATGCTTGTCCTCACCTCTTTTCCTCTGAACATTATAGTTCTTTTTATTTATTCATTTTGATTTTGGGAGCACAGTTGGTGGTGCTCATGGCTTATTCCCGGATAGATGTTCATAGATCACTCCTGGAGGGCTTTGGAGAATATATGTGGTGCTGGGATGGAACCAGAGTTGGTCAAGTATAAGATAAGCACCCTACTCACTCTACTATCACTCTGGCACTTTATTTTTTTATTATTTTTTTTTGCTTTTTTTTGGGTCACACCCGGCAATGCTCAGGGGTTCCTCCTGGCTCTGCACTCAGGAATTTCTCCTGGCGGTGCTCGGGGGACCATATGGGATGCCGGGGATCCAACCCGGGCCGACACAGGCCGGCTACGTGCAAGGCAAACGCCCTACCCGCTGGGCTATCGCTCCGCCCCGACTCTGGCACTTTAAAATTACAGTTCTTTGACCTAAAAAGTATCTCTTCCCTTCTCTATTGTTGACCCTATTTTTTAGGGTTTTTTTTTTTAAATCAATTCCTCAGAACATTCAGGGCACTCTTTTAATCAGTAGATATTCCTTCCTGTATTGTTTGATTTAAACTCAATTTTCCATTATACCAAGAATAAAATTGAACTCTTTAACATGACCTTCAAGGACCTCTATAATTTGTCTTTCTCTTCAAACTTCTTTCCTACTTCTATTTCATACTTCCATGATACACCCAAATCTTCCTACCCCTTTGCTTGTGGTACCAGTTTTTTTCAGAGTTTAAGGACTTCTGTATCCACCTTGACCCAAATATTCTTTTTTGTATCTTAGCTTCAGGTCCTTTGTGTTATATATGTTTCATGTGAAAGTCATATCCTCAAAGAGGCATTCCTCAGCAATTTCTCTGTACTATTGCTTACTATTTGTTATATGCCTTTCATTAATCCCATCCTTGTCTGAAATTGTTACACATTAGTTTAACTTAGCTGTCAAGTGGATTGTTTCTGAATCTAACTACTTGATTTTGTAGCCTCAACCTCTTGTAAGCTTGGTGATCTCTCATGGGAGCCACTTAACGTCTCTGTGTCTAGTTTACTTTTCCATAGTAGCTGCATAGTTGAGATTCCTTAGCACATGTATAACCTATACTTTATTGGTCTATATACAATAAAACTTTATGCTGTCAAGAGATAGCTCCCAGTTGGAGAGAGTTGAGCAGTCAATTATCTAGGACCTAGGTGGTTAAGATCAATCAAAATGTCACAATTAAGACCTTAATAACTTAATTGTGATAGTATGAATAAGATACTGAAAGTATCAACTCTCCTTCTGTTCCATATTTCTTTACAGAATAGTGTTGAGTGTGGGTCAGATATATCAAACAATGGCTGGGAGGAGGAAGAGTGGAATTTAGCTGTGAAGGAGCCCTAAATAAAAGGTTTGTGCCATCTTATGAACCCAGGTGACTTGCGAGGAATTGGAGTAGAGAGAGAGACTGATAAAATGATTAAATACCACCAGGAGTATTAAACTTTATAGAAGTGAAAAGCTGTTGAAAATTTTAATGGAAATGTCTCCTTAAAACTTCTAGATAAGGGGATCTCAGTAGAGACTCGTGAGAAAAACTTGGCTCAGGGTGCCTAATAAGTGGGCCTTTAAATGAAGGGATTTCAGAGATGTTCAATAGCAGAGTCTTGGGTAGTATTGAGGGGAATGAATTCTTGAGCTTAATTCCTTCTAGAAATTAAGTGTCTCTATGCCAAGATTTTTTTGTAGAAAGGGCAGGTTAAGCCCTTGAATCATAGTCTTTGAAACTGCCAATAGTTGAATCTCAAAGACCATACATAGAATTTAGCCTAGAACAGGACCTGTGAATAATGTAGGAGTTGGCGCTTATTAATCCATATTTTATTATTTTCTATCTCAAATAACCCTTTGCTTTTAATCCTAAGAAAACTGAAACTGTACTAGAGTTTTCACTGATGTATCACTGGTGTCCTCTGAATTCTGCAACCAGATAAAAGCTCAATTGTAATTCATTAAAATCTATATTTATTAAATATCTTCCTACACAATATTTACTTTTACAGTATAAAAATATGTACGATATCAAGATTAGTAAGATTGAAATAGTAAGAGTATTTCCATTCCCAAGAGTTAAACTATGAAAGCTACTTAGTTATGATTATCATGTTTTAAAAAATAATTACTGAACATTATAATTTGTGTTTTGTTTTAAGCAAGTAAATTAAACTGCTTATAATATGAAAATGAAAATCATCATCAAAAATTACACTTTAAGAAAATATCTTGTCATTTACAACAATGGCTATAATACTAAGTGAAATAATCCAGTGTTTGGAGAAAGACAAATACAACACAATTTTAATCATATGTTAAAGATAAAGAAACAAAGCAAATGAGAGAACAGACTGAAACAAATTCTTAGGTTCAAGAACTTATTTGATATTATCAGAGGTGCAGAAGTTTGTGGATGGTTATACAGGTGAAGGGGGCCAGGTTTGTGATGATGGATATGAACTAGACTTTTGATGGAGTTTATGATGTTATAGAAACAGATGATGAATGATAATTCTGTACACTCGAAACATATACAACACATAAGTCATTGTAGCTAAAGTTTTACTTTAAAAATTAATTTGCATTGCTTGTAGCTTATTTGAATTTGGTTGCTAGCAACCTATATGATCTTCCGAGGATGTTCCCTGCCAGAAATGGTCTCTGAGCACAGATCCAGGAATAAGCCCTAAACACTGCTAGGTGTGGCTCAAAAGAAAAATTTAAAAGTAACCGCTTTATGGGGGCTGGAGCGATAGCACAAGAGGTAGGGCATTTGCCTTGCATGCGGCCGACCTGGGTTTGATCCTCGCATCCCATATGGTCCCCTAGCACTGCCAAGAGTAATTCCTGAGTGCAGAGCCAGGAGTTACCCCTGAGTATTGCTGGGTGTTACCCAAAAATTTTTTTAAAAAAGTAACCCCTTTACTTTATAGACGTATAGGCACCATAATTTACAAAGCTATTCATAATTGTGTTTCTGGCATATGATGCTCCGATACCCCCCAATACAATCCTATTACCAGTATCAATTTCCCTCCACCAGTGCCCCCCCCTCTCACCCCCATCCTGCCCCTTTGACAGGCACTTTAAAAGATTAGGCGCCATGGTTTCCAATACTGCTCATGATAGTTTCGTGCATGATACATTTCAGCACCACGCCACACCCTCCAGTGGGACCATTTTCCTCCACCATTGTTGCAGTGTACCACTCCCTGCCCTATTTCCCCCTTGCTTCCCATTTTGTAAGCTTTCTTCCTTAATGCTAGTTCTCAGTTTCTGTTGCCTTTGGGCTTTATTTATTGCCCTACAATGTTTCTTTATATTCCACATATCAGAGATATTTCTGTATCTGTCTCATAGCTTTCTTGAAAACTTGCTTAAATTTAAGTTTATTTCTTTTAGCTTCTCAGTAGACAGAATAGTTGATTATACTACTGTGCAGAACAATTTGCTGATGGTGATTTCACAGGGAAGTTAGAAGGAAGATTTCTAGAAAATAGAATAGGTGATTTTTAAGCTGATTTAAGAGAGGTTAACTTTGGGCTGGAAAGCACAGCAGGTGGGGTGCTTGCCTTGAACACAGTCAAGTCAAGTTAGATTCCTAGACCCCTTGTGGTATCCTATCTCTTACTCCCAGCCCTACAGTCAGTGATTGGAGTAAGCTCTAAGCACTGTCACTGTCTGTCTTCCCGTTCATCATCGATTTGCTCGAGCGGGCCCCAGTAACATCTCCATATGTCCTGTCTCATGCAAGTAGAGCCCAAGGGCATCTGCTTGCTCCAGGAACATAAAGAGCCTCAGTCCATTCCGGAATGAGGTCTATAATTGTTACTGGTATTTGGCATATCAAATACAACACGGGTAGCTTGCCAGGCTCTGCCGTGCAGGTAGCATACTCTTGTAGTCATCTCTAAGTCCAGCATTTATTGATGAACCTCGCAGCCGCTTGCGGCTGCGCGAGCCGGACTGTGATGGGCTGGTCTGCTGGGTGGAGTTCTGACGAGAGAGAAGTCCAGATGTGGAAAATGGAGGCCCTCATGGAGTGGGGGGGTCGTCTGGCTTGTTGCGAGGCTCTGCTGGGGTGGTGGGCCAGGGCTAGAACCCGCCATCCCTCCTGGGCGCCTCTTGAGCGGCTGGGCACAAGGAGAGCAAGTAGCAGCTCTGCCCCATGTCTGTCTCTCTAAGCACAGCTAGGAATAGCCCCAAAACAAAAATCACATAAAAAAGAGTGGTTAATCAACTCTTCAAAAAATCTAGGTAATACTCCTGGGAATATACCTGGGAAACCCAAAAACACACACTTCTATATTTATGGCAGCACTATTCACAGTAGCCAGAAACTGGAAACAATCTGAATACCCAAGAACAGAAGACTGGATAAAGAAACTCTGGTACATCTACACAACGGAATACTATGCAGTTGTCAGGAAAAAATTAAGTCATGAGATTTACCTACAAATGGATGGAAATGGAGATCAGCATGCTTAGTAAAATCAGTCAGTAGGAAAAGGACAGGTATAGAATGACTGCATTGATCTGTGGGATATAAATATATACCAGTGTTCTACTAATTGTTGGAAATGGTAATGCCAGACTAGAACTGAGTATTGAATGTAGGCAAAGGGATTCACATGAAAACCCCTAAATGTGTGTATGGTAAGCCACATATGTAAGAGAAGGGAGAGAGAGAGAGAGAGAGAGAGAGAGAGAGAGAGAGAGAGAGAGAGAGAGCAAAGTGCCTTCTATAGAGGCAGGCTGGGGGAGCAGGGAGGGAATCTGGGGATATTGGTTGTGGGAAATGCCCACTGATGGAAGGATGGGTGCTGAAGCAATGTATGACTGAAACCATATCATGAACAGCTTTGTAAACTCATGGTGTTATAATAAAAAGTCTAGGTATTTAATAGTGAATATAAAACATTTATTTCTTGATAATACAAAGCTGGCAATTCACTATATTCTTATAATATTTCTGTAACATGTGAATACACATTAGAATATATTCTAATGTATAAATAAATTCAATCTCAGGAACTTCTCTACTATAGCTCTTTGATTTCTGTATAACATCTGTTTATCTTCCATTGTGAGAGCTCATCATTTGTTTCGCAGAGGGTGTACACTTAGCAGTGTCCAGGCCTTATTCCTAGCATGTTCCCAAGGTGGACTCAGTGGACACCTGGGGTCTCTGGAATCAAGCCAACATTGGCTGCATGCAAAGGAAGCACCTTGCCCTAATGGACTATCTCTTTGACCCTCATCAGTACCTTTGATGCTGTGAATCCAGTAGTTAATAGATACTTTTAAATTTTCACAGAGTGAAATAATATAGCACAGTGAGAGTCTGATGCTGCAGGTTCTTGAGTCAACAACATCAGTTAATTTAATGCCTGTTGCAATTACATTAACATGAATGTCAGTGCCGTTTCCATCATAATATGAAAATTCTAAAGTATTAAAGTAAGAACTTTTGAAGCATGGTTTTGATTGTATTAGAAGAATTTGTAAACCTATGCTTAAGTTTGCAAAGTTGGGGAGCTTCCTTTTGAGAGTAGACAGTATCATATGCTTAAATTTATTGTACTTAATCACATATTGTTATTTTTAACTTCTAATTATCTTAAATTATTTGATTTTGAGATTTAAATACTTGGATTTTTACTCTGTGCATCACTATTAAATGCTAACGACTTGCAATGCAGTTCACAAATAAATGCTTGTTTAAACAACTATTAAAAGTATCCTTTTCATTTATTATATACCTAGAATGTGCAATGCTTTGTGTTGGATAAATAAACATCATGCACATATTGATGTCATTTTTTCTTGGTAAGTCTATCCCAGAATGTTTTCAAAAATCTGTAGCATAAGTTCCCCATACTTTAGATAGAAAGAGAAACATAAATCATTACTTTCTGTATTGTTGCTGAGCAATACAGAACAAAAGGACTCTGGAGATTTGAACTGAATGGGCCAGACTCTGTTTGGCTTCTCAGGGATTTTATCTTATGAAATTTAATCTCTTAATATCCCTCTTCATGCAATATGCAGAATTTAAGTTGTATGTTTTGGAATAAAATTTATACTTTCTGAATCTGTTTATTTTTTGGTTTGGTCACCACACTATGTGATGAAGGCAGGCAGTCAGGGTGCCCTGCATGGCAATGAACTGTCGCCATTAGGCTATCACCTTTTGGAACCAGAAATGAAGACCTGTAAGACCCATTAATCAACAATAGACCCTGAGGAAGTGGGATCCACCTTCTTCCGCACAGCCCTTAGCCCCGCATCAACCTGTAATGGCCCAGCAGAAGAGTCCAGAGCATTTCTGCCCAAAGGGATAAAAGCCCCCTTTAGAAATCAGTCTGGGCTCACTCTGCCTCTGGAGCAGCCCGCATCTCCTCTCTTGAGATGTGTACTCTCTCTCTCTCTCTCTCTCTCTCTCTCTCTCTCTCTCTCTCTCTCTCTCTCTCTCTCTCCCTACTCCTTCCTCACCTAAAAAACCTCCATATTAAAATCTCTTTTACTTCACTGCTTGTCAAGTTCTGAAAATTCTTTTTCTGAGAGGAAGACAAAATCCTGAGGAAACCCTGGATTGTCTATCTATGGGCTGCCATGTGAGAGAAAAATAAATACATTTCAGCCACTGTATTTTTGGTGTGTTGTGTTACAGGAGTTATGTCGGTATGTATATGCACACACATAAAAATCTAGACATATATAACTATATGGTAGATATAACTATACAGTATATATTAACAAGTTTATATATAAGATGTTATATATGTATTAAAATGCATGCATGATTCTATAACCTTAAAGACAAGATTTGTGACTGTAATGGCAGTCTTTTGTAGCATCTTTATCCATAAGCAAAAAGTTACATTATTCTTTCTAAAGATCAAATGGAGATTTATCTGCTTTGATTTATATCTGTAATACAAAGCTTAAGGCATTTTATCTGTAGCCCTAGTTATTTATTGTAGTTCCTTTCCAATATATAATAGATTCAAATCTTTTCTACCAAGATAGAATTTGTAAGTCTGGTTTTACTATTCATGTTAGTAAAGTATATTATAATATGGAAATCTACTTTGTTTCCCGAGGGAAAGTCTCATGGCAATTTGTTGTAATAGCTGAAGCTAGAACACATTTTAATTTAGGGAGTAAATGAAGATTTGGTAATTATATTCTGTGAACCATGCTTCTTCCCATTTATCTCTTTTCTCTCTCCTTAAGTTGCCTCTTTATAATTCTACTCTGCTTGCAGTTTGCAATACATTAGAATTACAGTAGGAACTACAGAAAATTAGAAAATCTATATACTGATTGCAACATAGTGATGAACTCATTTCAGTTCTAAGTAATGAAAAAAAATACATGAAGATAATGCCTAACTGGTATGTATATCAGAAGAAGTTTATCACAGAGATCCTGATTACAGAAAACATACAAAATAATATTATTTAACTGTCCATCACTAACTATAACACATTTTGAGCTCTTGAGGAATATACACTAGTTTTATAGAACTTTTTAAAAATGTTCTTCATTATTCACACATAATTTTAAACCACAGGAAGGGTATATACCCTTAAAAGAAAAAAGGGAGTTTCTATTCATATTTATTGTAGTTAAAAATTATGGAAAAATATAATTTTAACTTTTTAACTAGATTGAGTACTAACATGTGCTATGTAGCAAATTATTTGTCAGGTACCTTTCTAGTTTAGTTAGTTTAAGTTATTTTCAACTCCATTGAAATTCTTTCCACTATTATGTAAGAAAAACCGGTTTCATGAGATTACTTTATGGCCTATTTTTGTGTTTGTATTGGCAGAATTTAGAATTAATAAAGTAAAGATATTAGCGATTGACTAACAATTATGTAATTGTTAACTTTAGAGTAAATATGAAATGTAAAATATTTCTGAGAATGTTTATGTCATATTCATTTATTTAAATCATAGACTTTTAATCATTGAGGAAAAATTGTCTGAATCATAGACCATGATATATTAAACATAAATATTTATTAAAGAATGTATATGAATGACTATGTGTGTGTTAGAGTGTGGGGACGATATAAAATAGTCAAGGCTTTATATTAACTACTAACTTATTCACTTGTTCAGTTTTTTGTTCTTTTAATTTCTTTCTTACTGAAATCTCTGAATTTACACTTTTCAAATAATGATATGATTTTGTGTATGTGTGAGTGTGTATGTATGTGTGAGAGAAAGAGAGAGAGAGATAAGTAAAATGATAAGGGCTCCTAAAGTAATGTATGAACATTTTAAAATTTTTTATTTCACCATTAATATTAAAAATTACCTTAGGGATGCATATTAATATAGGGGTTAAAGTATTTTGCCATCCATGCAGCTAACTTAGTTTTATCCCAATTACAACATTTGTTTCTTCATGCACTATTAGGAGTAACCCTTGAAAACAGTTCTAGGATCAATCCCTGAGCATTGCTGGATATAATCCAGTCCTCTCACTTCAAGTAATGTAGGAATTATTCTATGTTACATAGTAATCTGTTTTGTATCAAATCACAATATACGTATAACCACAAAATCATTGTTTGCTACATTTCAAATATTCTAGTTTCATAAGTAAAGAACCAAGTCAGTTTATAAAATAAATGGCATGCTTTCAATAATTAAAGGTCATATCCCTTTCTAGACAACTGGATAGACGTTTTAATTTCATTTGAAAAAGATAAAAGTGGTGGCAGAACTTAGTTCTCAAGTAAAAATATACGACTGCCACCCACAGAAGAATCAATAAATAACCTGATAGTGTTAATGGGGATGATTGGTATATAAGAAAAAGCATTAGGCTGTTTTATCTTATTTTTATGTAGGATAATCAGAGACTCATTTAAGAAGGGGCATTCCTTATAGACTTCCAAAGAATTAAATAGATATCTGGGGAAAGATATTTCTCAAGCACGGGAAGGAGTAAATGCAAGGTCCTGCATTAGACATACGCTTTAAGTTGGTCAAGGAAAATAACAAACAAGGCAAACAGCAAAAGAGCAACCAAAAAGAAGGGAAAGAAAAGTGGAGGGGAACAAAATATATCTTTTTTTTTTTTTTTTTTTGCTTTTTGGGTCACACCCGGCGACACTCAGGGGTTACTCCTGGTTCTGCACTCAGGAGTTACTCTTGGCGGTGCTCAGGGGACCATATGGGATGCCGGGGATTGAACCCGGGCCGGCAGAGGCCGGCCGCATGCAAGGCAAACGCCCTACCCGCTGGGCTATCGCTCCGGCCCCACAAAATATATCTTTATATCACAAAATATATCTTTAGCAAAAAAATTGCATTTATGAGAAGTCTCTAAAAATTGGGTGCTGATGACCTTTTATAGAAGATATTCACAAGTGAGCCTCTCTCTTACTAACTTCTTTCTACTCTTCCTATCTTTCCTATAGAGATTGTTAAACATGAAATTGTTGACTGTGTCTTTCTCTGATAACTTCCCTAACTGACCTTTTTATTTCTCCCTCAAATTTCTGTCTTCAGCGGCTATTACATATCAGCTAACTAAAGCTAATATCTAAAGTCAAGTGAGTGAGTTGATGTAGACAGGGCGCATCAACTCCCAGGTAGACAGGGTGCATATACATAACAGCAAGCTTCTTCATTTGTCGTTTATCAATTTGATGCTTGTGTGGTTATTTGTTCATATTTTTAAGAACCCAAAGGAGTGTAGGATGATACATCTTGTGTTCTGTCAGGTACATGTCACACAGATATCCACAGATATCCATATGACCCAGCAACACCACTTCAGGGAATATACCCCATGGGTGCAAAAACACAGAGAGCAGGAATGACATTGCACATCTATGTTCACTGCAGCATTGTTCACAATACCCAGAATCTGGAAACAACCCGAGTGCCCAAGAACAGATGACTGGTTAAATGGCATGGTATGCCGTGTATACATCTATACAATAAAATATTATGTAGCCATCAGAGAAAATTGAGTCATGAATTCACTTGCAAGTGGATGGACATGAAGAGTATCATGCTGAGTGATAAGAGTCAGAAGGAGAGGAACAGATACAGGATGAATGCACCAATTTGTGGAATATAAAGAAAAACAAACAAACAAAACATAGTACGAGACTAACTCTCAAGGACAGTTGGAACAAGGGCCAGGAGGATTTGTCCATGGTTGGAAGCCTGCCTCAAGTGCTGGGGAGAGGGCATTTGGGATAGGGAACAGACCACTATGTCAATGATGGTTGGAATGTATTGCTCTGAATGGGGGGGTTATTGTGTGACATGCCCTACTCAGCCTTAGCCTCCAGCTAACTTAGCTTATATGGAGAGCTGGTCCCTGCCTTTGGGGAATCTCCAGAGCAGACACAATGAGAGTTCGGGCAGAATTGGACTGATTTCAGAATTTTATACAGCATAAATATTTTTATCATGAATCTTGCTTGCCCCAGATCAGTATTCTGTTCCCATGGGTCCCCTCGTGGGACAAACATGTTGATATACCAAGAGTACTTGGCCACGTTGGATCAACCATAATGTAATCAATTCTCCTAGTTCAGAGACATGCCAGTACACCTCTGGGCAAACGAATGTGTCTCTGACTCTAAAGGTAATGCCAAAGTGAATTATTCTGGTGGATCTTGGACCTTAGTGGGATCCAGAGTCTGGGATCTGCTAGGTATATATTCATGGTAAAAAGTATTAATACCATTTCCTACAAATTACATTCTGAACTGCTTTCTGGTTCAGAGATGCAGCCCCTTCTCTCTCTCTGCTGGGGAGATTTTGCCTCTGGAAATCATCTCTGGCTTTTGTGAAGCTGAGTCATAGGCCCACCTAAAGATCTGCATTTCAAAAGGGTCATTTACCTGGCTTCATCTCTAGATAGCCCAACCCACAATGATCTGGGCTGGAAGATTTTGTCAGGCTCTGTCTATAAAAGAAGCTAGGAAAAGAAGGAGGGGACTTTTTGCCATTTTGGCTTCCCTTGGCATTTGCTTCTCTCCATTCTCTCTGTTCTCTGTTGGGCTTCAACACGTGGTGGCAGCTATCTTGACCTACAAGTGGCCGGGCCCAGCTGGGAACCCAGAGCAAGGGTTTTTTTTTTGTTCTTGGATTTTATATCAGAACCTATGATAGTAAAGTCTTTTAAAACTGCACTGGATTCCTGAGTTTTTATCCATTCCTTGCCGTTTTCGTAGGTAGAAGGGAACTTGTTTCCCAGTATGGTTGGGAGGTGAGGGGGGGGGAGGGGGAGGGGGAGGGGAGGTGAGGGGAGACGAGGGAGGGGGAGACGAGGGGAGGGGAGGCAAGGGGGGGTAGGGGAGGGGAGGGGGGGGGGGAGGGGGGGGGAGGGAGGGGAAACGAGGGGAGGTGAGGGGAGGAGTGGAGAAGGGAAGGAAAGAGAAGAGGAGAGGAGAGGAGAGAAGAGGAGAGGAAAGGAGAGAAGAGGAGAGGAGAGGACAGGAGGGAAGGGAGGGGGGGGAGGGGAGGGGAGAGGAGAGGAGAGGAGAGGAGAGGAGAGGAGAGGAGAGGAGAGGAGAGGAGAGGGAGAGGAGAGGAGAGGAGAGGAGAGGAGAGGAGAGGAGAGGAGAGGAGAGGAGAGGGAGAAATGCCTGCCATAGAGGAGATAGGAGGTTAGGGGGTGGTGGGAGGGATATTGGGGACATTGTGTTGGGAAATGTACACTGGTAGATGGATGGATGTTGGAACACTGTATGGCTGAAACCTGATCATGAAAGCATTGCAAATGTGTATCTCGTGGTGACTAAATTAAAAAAAAAAGAATCAAGGAAATAACTTAATTTCTGTCCATTTGTCATAGAATTCTGCTCTGCTACAGGAATGCCCAGTGAAGTGTGATCCAGAGGTAGGTGAAGAACTGGTTTTGACTTGTGTAGTTTGGAATGATTTTGGGCACATGCATCCTTCTCTTGCAGGTTGGGTATCTTTATCTGCATGATGGGCCTTTGTTTCCTTCACAGTGAGATTTTTGCAGAGTTTAGCAAACTGCTACATCCAGAGCAAAACCTAAGATAGTTTGAGCTATACTTGTTATCACCACCAAGAAAATAAATCTATTTTAGTGAAATACAGACAAAGACTTAAATAATCGATAGTAACAATAGTCAGATCAGGGGGGCAATTTATTACAAATATTTTTGGGATGTCTCAGGGTCAAACACATGACAGTTTCAGTGATGGTTGGAACAATACTGAGAGGCGGTAGTAGGTAGTAGTGAGGTATAATAGGTGATTGTTTTCTGTTACTTTTCTAAGAAAAGTAGAAGTGGGCACGAGGGGGCTCTGCATAATTTATTTTTCTGAGATGGGAGGCAAAATCAGTTAGAGAGACTCTGTTAAATACAAAAGATATATAGCAAGGAGCTGGAGCAAGATTAGATAATATACCACATCTAGACCAATAGAATTGCTAGATTATGACTGGGGAAAAAAGTGATCACCAAGTCATCTTTGTTCTTACTCCAACTCCCTGCTTGTTCTTTGACTCTATTGCAAAATCTCTGTCCCATAAATAGACATTTTCCTACCCTCTTAGTCCTTTAATTTTAGAGTAAAGAGGAACATACATATACAAACCTATGCTGTGGCACTGAATATCTATGTGGAAGAAAACAAAGCATAATAAACTAAGAAGAATGATTGATTATGCATAGAAAAATGGTGACTTTTTAGGAAGGACTACAGGGCAATGACTTTGGAGAAGTGACATTTATAGGGAACTTTGCATTTAAGTAGTGTTCCAGTCTGCTTAACTCCCTGAGGCAGGAACTTGCTAAGTATTTTGGAAAGAGTAGAGAAGATCCTGTGACCCAGATCTTTTAAGGTGGGTTTTGTTTATTCTGTTGGAAAGGGGAACAGGCAATAAGACAACAGTGAGAGGCAGATTGGGCAAGTATCATGATACAGCTTAATTTTTTAATAGTTCCCAGTAGAAATTTAGGATGTTAGCAACATTATTGATTAATTTCTTGCTGATTTTATGGCTGACTTTGCTTCTAATAGTTTTCTTTCCATCATTCCTTTAATGATGGGTTTTAATCCCCACTGTACCTCTCTCTGACAGAAAGATCGTGTAATCAAAGATCACATTACTACCTTAAAAGTCTCTTCTCCAGTAAGTTAGAAGAGGATTAAGTAGTTGCAGTTTATGGGTTCTTGCTTACTTGAGTCCTCAAACTCTTGCAAATAAAAAAAAATCATTAAGCTACCTGTAAATGTGAGATCATCATACTACACACATTAAAAATTAAATTCCTGGAATTAAAGTAGGCTCTCCAAAGCTTTTTTAGAAGAGTCTCATTCTCTTTTTATTGGTTGTTCCAGCATACAATTTAGAAAAGAAATAAGTAAAAATGTTCAGTACTGGTGCTCATCTATAGATAATATCCCCGACTTCTTGATTTCATCTGACATATTTTCTTGTCAGTTCTGGTTATGTTTGAAAAATACATTAACCTCTGTAAATCACAATTTGTCTGAACTTCAAAGACTATTACCTTAAACTGTGGTATGAAATAACAAAATTAAAAGCAATTTGTCATTCTAAAAAATAATGTGCTCCACTACCTCCTAATGAATTTGGGAATGAACATTTCTTTCTGTTTCTTGTGGCTTTTCATCTTTGTCACAGGATTGTATATTCCTATCTAGTTCTGTACAGGTCACTCAGAAACATTTGTCTCATTTGAGAGTGTCAGCCAAAAAAATAGAAACACATTATCTTTCCATGTGGAAATTGTATGGAAAGTCCAAGGAGAGCGTTGAAAATTATTTCCATTTACCTGTGATAATTAATCAGATCACTGTAGTGGTAACAAGATTTCAACTATAATTTTAATAGCACATCTAGATCAACAGAATTCCTTGCTTCAGTTTTAAAAACAGTAGCTCCCCAGATCATCTTAGTTCTTGTTTCAACTCTGCATGTTCGCTGACTCTTTTGCATGATCTCTGTTCCACACCCAAATAGCCACACGCACCCTACCCCTCCTACATTTGTTCTCCAATCTAACCTATTACTGACTATGTTCCCAGCAGGACCTTCTGGGGCAGTCCTCAGGATCAGGACTTTCCAAGGTGCTTTTCTGTTTCGTCAGGGGCTACAAGGACTCTGCTGATAGGAAGGTTGGTGGCGTGGCTCCTGCTTTCTTGTTTGATTCCTCCCCTACTTTGCTTCCAGTCTTTGTTTATTTCCCACTTTCGTATTTCTCCATTGGTCTGCCAGGAAAAAACCATCTTTAAAAAGAGTATTATGTTAACTTGAGGAGATTCCAAGTGGTGCTGGGGTGGCAGCTTCTGGACTGCATGGAGCAATACCCAATGCATCATGGGAGCTTAAGTGAGCATGCAAGGCATTGCCTTAATTCCTGTGCTATCTCTATCCCTAGCAATGTGATACAGAGCTTTGCTTGGCCGTGGTGCTTCCTTCTAACAGCTTCAGTCTGCAGTGATTCTAATACTCAGTGAGTGTGGTATTCAGAACCCTAAGTCAGTTCTTCAATTCACTGTCCCTAATGCGCATATTCTTTCTCAAAGTTATTCAAAGAAACAGAAATATAATAAAATTCTCTGTGATGGTTTTGAAGGTATAAGGGACTGTGGGGCAAATAATACAGCAATCTCTAATAACTGAGTATGGATCCCAGCTGTCATCCACCAGAGAAATAAGAGAGCTCTGTCCTGTGACCACAAGAAACCAAAACAAGAACTTGAAAGCCTAAGAGAGTCTGGAGGGGTAACACTGCAAATAGGGTGCATGCCTTGTAGGCGGCTGATCTGGGTTCAATGCCCAGCATCCCATAGGGCTCTGGAGACCTGCCAGGTATGATTTCTGAGCACAGAATCAGGAGAAAGCCCTTAGCACCTCTGGGTGTGGCTCAAAAAGCAAAAGGAAAGAAAAATAATCTGATATGGTTGGGGCAATGCAAAGTTACTGTTCATAATGCTGAATTTGCAAAAATGTATTTATAGCAACAGAAACAAATGCAGCAGTTCATATTGCCCTGCTCACCGTGTGCAAAACCCTCTTCTTTCTTTTGAAATGCACTTGTGGTAAGCAAGCAATGGTGACTGGTGAAGAACTTGGATCTATGACAATCATCCTCATCAACAGTGTTTCTGCCACATGAGTCATTCTTCTGTGTTCTCTAAAATTTCAGTTTTGCTCCTGAGTAGGATAATCTCTCGTTTGGTTCTGGAGAACTCCCCAAGAACTCCTTTCATTTCATCCCATTTCAGTCCTCTATATTCGAGATAAAAAGTGGTTTTTATGGTATAGCAAACTCAAAACTCTCATGGCTCTCTTGTATGTGTAAAAGAGATATAACATTAGAAAAAGATTTCTCCATAGCTCTCTCTCTCCTGGCTAATCTCAATACAATACCTAGTTTCTGCTTAGTTGCTTGACTGAATTCATGAGTCATATACCTAATCTCTTTAGCTGAAGTCTAGCCACACCCAGGTTCCTGTTTCAGATCATGCTTTAGCTTATTTTGCAATCTCAATAGGCTGAGATCTTCCAAATTATAAAATCTGGTTCTTCTTTCTCCTCCTCAAATTATTCTTTCTGCTTGCATTTTACTGTATTTATTTGCATTTACTTTACCTTGCAAAGGGGAATCAAGATGTGCCCTCAGCACTTTTCTTGGAAATTTTCTCTCCTCAATATCCAAGTTCATTGCTTAGAATTCTGCTTTCCACATAATAGCATGCCACAATTCAGCCCAATTTTCTTCTACCTGAAACAAAGATAACTATTATTCAAGTTTTTAATATTTGGTTCCTCTTTCCATATAAGATCTAACCAGGAGGAGTACCTTTAAAACTTTTATTTCTAGCAGCATTCTATTTGTGGCCGCAGTCATGTATATATATATATATATATATATATATATATATATATATATATATACATATTCTTCAAGATAATAAAATACGCTTATGTACACCTCACTTCTCTTTGAGAGCTTACATATATATGTATATATAATATATATATATACAATATACATATACTTATTATACACTTTAAATTTTATTTTCTATATTTGTGTCATCAAGTGCTAGGGACTCACTCATGGAAAACAAGAATGTTTCATACAGGCAGATTTTTAAAATTATGCATCTCATACATAAACATATTTTATTATCTTGAAGAATATATATATATGTGTGTGTGTGTGTGTGTGTGTGTGTGTGTGTGGCCACAAATAGAATGCTGCTAGAAATAAAAGCTTTAAAGGTACTCCTCCTGGTTAGATCTTATATGGAAAGAGGAACCAAATATTAAAAACTTGAATAATAGTTATCTCTGTTCCAGGTGGAAGAAAATTGGGCTGAATTGTGGCATGAGATGTGGAAAAAGGTAGGGAATAGATAGCATAACACTGTGACCCTAAAACACATAAACATTTACACTCTGCCAACACTAATTATGTTAGTAATTACTACTAGTAAATTAATAATGCTTTTAAATAGAACTGACAGACATAAAATTCTTCCAAACTTTATCTATTATTATATTCCAAAGTAATTCCATATTTAAGTATTTGTTAAAGTAACTCCCCAAGCATCAAAATATGCATGAGCCTTCTGAGAATGTTCAAACAAAAAAACACATTGGCTGACTGGAAAAAGGTAGAAAATGTCTATTCCCTGGCTTTAGAGGCCAAAATATCTGAAATCAAGATGGTGCCAGGATGATAGAAGAATTAATGCTCCACTCTGTGCATTTGCAATTTGCCCTCCTTGTCTAGTGGAA
Source organism: Cryptotis parvus (assembly GCA_021461705.1). Lineage (NCBI taxonomy): Eukaryota > Metazoa > Chordata > Mammalia > Eulipotyphla > Soricidae > Cryptotis > Cryptotis parvus. Next base: position 54,800 of record JAJIBD010020897.1, read on the forward strand.
GGATAACTTTCATCTGTCTGCATCTCCATGGTCTCCTTCCTTAAGTCTCTGTGCCTACTCCTTTGCTTAGGAGGACACAAATCATTTGATTGAGCGACTATCCTAAACACAATATGAGATTACCTTCTGAGTCTTAGTTTATATACACTATAAAAGCTCTGTTACTAAATAAGTACTCATTACTAAGTTCCTTTTATAAGTTAACTTTGGGGGTCAATTTATAGTTAATTTATAAGTCACCTTTCAGAGTTAAGTTGAAGCACTAACCCTTCAACTAACTAAAAAGTCCCAGTGAGTACCCTGGACGGACTTTGTCAATATGCCACAGATATTGAATGATTGATTAGGTGTGCCTGTGAGCCTCCACTTTGAGACAAAACCTAGAAACTTGTTTTTTTTACTCTCTATACACCTATTCCCTTGACTGATTAATCTTAATCATTTTACTATAGCCATCCATAACTCTGAACAAAGCTTTATTGAGTCCTATGATTTCTTCTCAAGAATCATAAAGAGGGGCAGACACGATAGCCCAGTAAGTAGGGCATTTGCCTTGCACGTTGCCAGCCTATGCCGGCTTGGGTTCGATCCCCGGCATCCCATATGGTCCCCTGAGCACCGCCAGGAGTAATTCCCTGAGTGCAGAGCCAGGAGTAACCCCTGAGCATCGCTGGGTATGACCCAAAAAAGCAAAAAAAAAATCATAAAGAAAGTGAGTGTGGGGAAATCTAACACATCTTGCCTCAGAACTCTGACTTGCCATTCTTTAATTTGCTTCTTTAAATTTAAATAATCCCTGTGTTGTCATTTGTTCTCCCAGCCTTAAGGATCATAACTGGTCTTTTTGTTTGTATATTTTGGTTATGGGGCCACACCCAACAGTGCTCAATGGTTACTCCTGACTCTTTGCTCAGGGATTACTTGTGGTGAGCTCAGAGAAACCACATAGGGTGTCATGGATCCAACTCAGGTCATCCAAGTGCAAGGCAGTGCCCCAGCAGCCTACTATTGCTCAAACTTGTGACTGATTTGCACTGTTGTTACTTCTGTATAATGTTGTCCCATTTTGACATTTTCACTTCTTAAGCAGTAAAAAGAAAATTTATATTAGCTTTCACTGTTAAAACAACAACAGCTGCAGCAATAGCAATAGTAAGAGCACCAGCAACATAACATTTATGTGGGTCTGTGCTCGAGTAGACCTGGAAAATCTGGTTAAGCATACATTGGCTTGTCCTCTTTTCACTGTTTGCTTTGGGCAACATTTTCTGTGTGATGCTGCTACAGTTTAGCTGACCTCTTTTCTCTTTGGTTCCTACGGATCTATCCATTTGCTTACATGTGCATTCATTTTACTTCTTAAACCTAAATCCAAGGGCTCCTCCTTTGTCTTCCTCCCTTAATTCTAGCATGATACAGTTAAATGTGAAAAGGACAGCAGGGTTGAATCAAGGCTGAGATGGTTTCCAATTCTCATTTACTTTATGGCTATTTAGACTCAAGCCTACGTACCACGACATCCCTCAGATTTTGTTTCCTATTGTATGTGAAAATGCCAGTCTGTTTTCCCAGGGTTATTTGGAGAAACAAAATATGAATGAATATAAAGTGCTTACTTCTGTGGTTACTGTTTTTTGGCATATCAAATACACCATGGGGAGCTTGCCAGTAACAATAATGGATCTCATTCCCAATGAATGGAGACACTACTGTTGCCTGCTCGAGGAAATTGATGAACAACGGGAAGACAAGTGACAAGTGACTTCTGTGGTATCTAGCACACCTTAGACATTCAAATAATTTCATTTTTCTCTTTCTTTTTATTTACATTCATCAGCTCAAGATGCTGTAATGAGCACTGTAGGTAGGAATGCAGCAATAATAGACATTAGCTTTTCAGAGTTCTGAGACTAGAGAAGTCTAAATTCAAGATGACTGAATTTAACTGCTCATGGGATTCTCACCTTATTTTTTTGTTTATGAGATTCTCCCCTTATTTTTTTGTTTATAACGATGAAACCAAGTTTTTATTTGTTTACAAAGTTGTTCATAATAAGTTGTTATGGGCATTTGATATCTAACACCAATCCTAACACCTGGAGTGACCTTCCCTCTACCATGGTCTCCACTTTCCCAACCACCCTCCAAGCCTGCACCCTTAGCAGGTACACAATAATTTGTTTTATATTACTTGCTACAACCAACTGGCTAAAGGACTTATAAAAATACTTCAGTAAAGGAAAATTTGTAAAAATTGTTATATCTCACCATGAGAGTGATGAGTCTTTGAGGATTTACTAAGCTGTTCTTCGCTAGTTGAATCTTCTGTGCTATTGTTTTTGTTTGTTGAGTTTAATTGGCTTTTTATATTGCTTTCCTCATCTTTCTCAGTTAATCTGATGTGCTCTTATGGGAATTTCAGTACTGTGGAATTTTGAGGAATTTTAAGAAATATATGGCCATATGATCCAGAAGCTTCAGGATCTATAGAACTGAGCGGAGTTTGTAGAGATCCATATGAAGTCATGAAGGTGGTGGGCAGTAGCTGTGGTGACAGCAGTAGGGTATGAAGGTGGCTGCCAGAATTTCTGCAGGTTGGGGACTCAGCCTGCTGTCCTCTGGAGGGCGCCCCAGAATTTTCAGCTAGGAAGGGAAAGGCAGACATTATATCTATGAATTTCAGCTGCATGTCTTGCAATTTCTTTTCTTTTTCTTTTTTTGCTTTTTTGGTCCACCCATTAATGTTCAGGGGTTCCTCCTGGCTCTGCACCCAGGAATTACTCCTATCAGTGCTCAGGGACCATATGGGATGCTGGGGATTAAAGCCGGGTTGACTGTATGCAAGGGAAATGCCCTACCCACTGGATTATCACACTGACCCCTTTTCTTATCTTTTCCTGTTTTAAAAAATATCATATCACTGAGATAATAGAACCACAAAGCTGATCATGATTGGGATTCAGTCATAGAATGTTCCAGCACCCATCCCTCCACAAGTGCACTCCTTCCAACACCAGTGTCCCCAGATACTCCCCCCTCCCCACCCAACCTGCCTTTATGGCAGTTGGCTGCATTTTCTTGAAGATTTAGTTCATGAATATGAAGAGCAGGGCCAGTGTGTGAGTTGACATTGTGGCAGCTATAGGCAGACTCCTCTTCTTGATGTGTATTCATATGGCAGGAAGATTACTTTCCCTGTCTCTTCTTAAAAGGCTTCACTTCCATTCCCAAAGGATCTCTCTTAATTTTACCTTCTAGATGGCATCCTGTTATGCATACTCTAGTGTATGAATCTGAGGGCACGCTGACAGTCAGTCCAGGAACACTCCTCTCTATTACCTGTATCATTACACTTACCTCTGAACTACTCTCATTTTTTTCAGTTACCCACACTGCTATCACAGATACCTTCCGAGAGCCAAATTTATTTTGTTATAGTTTAGGTTATTTAGGTTATTATTATTATTATTATTATTATTATTATTATTATTATTATGTATTTGTATATTACATATTATATCACTTGATCACTTTGATGACTTGAATCCTGTTATTCATTGATTTGCTCAAGCGGGTGCCAGTAACATTTCCATTGGACTCTATCACGTGAAAGTGTAGCCCAATGGCATCTAGCTGATTCAGGAATATGAAGAGCCTCAAACCATTCATTCAGGGTCTTGACAAAGAAGTTTGACCATCTTGTAGGTGGACGGCCACGTGATCTTTTGACATCCCGTGGGATCCAGTCGGTAATGGCTCTAGTCCAGCGGTTGTCTTCAAATCGCATTACGTGTCCAGCCCATCTGATTTTCGATGCCTTGGCAAACGAGACAGCGTCCCTGATTCTGGAATAGCGACGGAAGTCAGAACTCCGGATTCCTTCTCTCACTTGAGTGAGGCGTGATATTCCAAGCATAGCTCTTTGATTCCTCTCTGGGAGACCCAAACAGCATTCTCATCCTGCTTCGTAGGGCCCAGGTCTCTGAGGCATGTGTTAATGCAGGGAGAACGGTGGAGTTGAAGAGATGTGGCCTGATCCACAGGTTCTTTTTCCATGCTGCCTCTTCCTCCTCCTGCGCAGCTCAGGTTTTAGGTCATTCATCATGTTGACTTCTCTACCTAGGTACACATAACTGCTGCATTCAGAGATGTTTGTTCCATTGAGAGTGAATGGGGCCTCTGGAACTAGTTTATTTTTTCATGAACATTGTTTTGTTTAGATTCAGCTTTAGACCTATCTTTCCACATTCTTGGTCGAGGTCATCCAGCATTTGTGCCGCTTGGCTAATGCTTGGTGTTATTAGAATGATATCATTGGCAAAACGGAGGTGGTGTAGTTGCCGACCATCTATCTTCACTCCCATTCCTTCACATTCTAATTGTCGCATGATGTTCTCAAGGGTGGCGCTAAAGAGTTTCGGTATAATGGTATCACCCTGCCAAACCCCTCTTTTGACATCAATGATCACTTCCTTGTAGATTGGTGAGATCCAGGTGGTGACTCCGTAATACAGCTCATGAAGGATCTTGATGTACTGGGTTTGAACACCCTGTTTGGCTAGGGGCTTTAGTGACTGCTTCAGACTCCACAGAATCAGCGGCTTCCTTTAAATCAATGAACGTGAGACAGAGCAGCATCTTGTACTCCCTACAAACCTCAATGAGCTTGGTTGCGTGTGGATATACCGAAGTGGATACCGTGTGTATACATTATATGTGTTTATTAATTACTTTTTACTTTCTTTCTATAGCTTCTAGATTAATATTCAAAAACATTAGGGGAGCAATCAGACTATTCTTCACCTTGATCAGACTACCAGTCTTATTCTTTTTCTCCCTTCTTCATGTGGGCTATAGTTATGTCAGTTTTGCTGAGCTGTTTGCTTTGCTCTCAGATTCTCTCTTTTGCTGCCTGTTCCAGCTACCTCCTACTTATCACTTAAGACTCAGCTCAATCTGCTTTTGACAATGGAGTTTTGAGAATAAGGATTTGGCCCTGAATCTAACCCCCTACTCCTCCTTGCGGATCCCTATTAAAAAGTAAGGAAACTTGATTAGCGAGAATATTATCCAAAGAGTAACTAGGGTTACTTTCATTGCTGAAGCAGTAACCTCTACTGTTTTACTGTCATCTAGGTGGTACAGCACATGGCTTAAGTTTAGAATAAAAGGGTTTCTGAGTCATTTCTCAACTTCAGAATATCTGGAGTACCACAGTAATGGTTTGCAGGAGGATGACTCTATTCCCATCAGAAGCCGATAAGGAAAACAGAAGAGGGAAACTGAAGGGTAGCTATGAGGAAGGCTTTATGCCTTTTACACTTCAGCGTCTACCGTACTTTCTAGAAAACATGTTCCAGTGAGCATTCTGGGGTTTGACTTATGGTCAAAATTTCCTCCCTTAAATGCTGCCAAGGCCAAAGCTGGGGCATCAGGTTTTTTATCTCCTTGAGAGTAGAGATAAAAATGTGAAGGGCAACAAATACAGTAAATTTCTACACTTCCTGAAGAAATTATTTTGTTTGTTTATTGAACTAACGCGCACCCGATCTCTTCTGATTGACCTTATAAGGAAGTTGTATCAGAGTTCACAGTCGTTGCTTCTTTTTCCCCCTTAACTATTTTTTTAACTGAATCATATGAACCACAAAGTTGTAAATATATTTATAGTTGAGTTTCAGGAATATATTATTCCTTCTTACAGATCATTCCTGACTTGGATCTTGCATCTGGCTGCTGTTGTTTGTGGCCCTGTCTCCTTACTAGAATAAAAATTCATGGTGCACTTTTATTTCTTTAGGATAAGTATTTTTCCATTCTTATAATTTTTAGCTTGATTTACTTGAAAATGCACAATAATCATTTGTGGAATGTATAAAGTGATTGTAAACTCAAGTAGAACCATCTGAAATCATTTACTTCTGTGTAAGTGTGTGGATGTGTTTTTCTTCTTGGTAGGAATAACTAGATTAATAATTTCTAATTGATTTACTGTCTAGGAGGAAATATTATATTAGTTCATATGTGCTACAAATGTCCAGAATGTTCAGTTAGATTTTTTCTGAAAAGAAAAATACACAAACATACCAAAGAAGGCCTAATAATTTATAGTTGGATAATTCATACTCCTGAATCCATATATACTACAATCAAGATTAATTCTCATTGATTTTTTAAGGTTTAAAAGATGAAAATTTCTGTATTCAGAAGCCCATCCTTTCACATTCTGAGGAAAAATTCTGAATAATTTGGAAAAGGATATATTTTATCATAATTGATAAGTATACGAAGAGGTCATTGTTGCTTCCCTCATGAAAACTGTGGTGGAAGGTATTTATTATAAGGTTTTTCTAGTACATTATTGTGAGCTGAGAAAATAACAAAGTTTTTTGATCTTTGCTTGGCAAGTTTCTGTTTTTCAAGGCAAATATGCCCCAGGAGAAGCAGGACACTATTGGAAGTTTTTAGCTGTGGAAAGATTTATATACACTTGGGAGTAACAGGAATATCAATGAAAAACATTTTCATTGATATTAGAGAGGTGGTATGGAGAGTGATGTGAACTTTTTAAATTAAAATATTATAAGATTTCTTAGCCTCTATTTTCAAGGAGGTATTCAGTTAATAGTTTACAATAGTAAAAGCCAATTCCTTATGAATATACTTTTGTTAGGGATATACTTCTTTCTACACTTTGCTTATTTAAATCCTGATAATTTCCTAAGGTCTACTTTCTTACCCTATCTCTCAAAACTTTCCCATGACCTATTTAGCTGGTCATTCTCATATTTCTCTCACTGTATTGTTCAACTGTGAGTGAGTTTTCGTGTGCATTGTGGTTACTTGTGTTCATCTCTGTTTATATGATGCAAATTCAACCGCAACATTTAGGTGTGACTATTCAGCCAATACTTTTTTAATTGTTATTAATAATTATGTTATAATTTATATTTCACCAGGTCTTATGTTTTTGGGTTCAATTAATTTATCACATTTATTTTTGGAAACTGTTCTTAAATTCCTGTGGAATGAGACTGGATAAAAGGTGGGAGGAGAATAAACAACCGGATGACTAAATAACATCATGATAATTACAAGAAATAGAAACAGCTAACACTGCAAAATACAGGTTATAGCATGCATCTGGAAAGTGCTTCACTTAATCCTTATGAAGATTTTAAAGCTATTATTTATTTATTAATTTGTTGTATTGGTTCCACACCCTGCAGTGCTTAGAGCTTACACCTGGTTCTGAACTCAGGAATAACTTCTTATAGGGCTCAGGGGATCCTGTAGGGTTCCAGGAATCAAAACCTGGCCATTTTCATGAAGATAAACTCCCTACTGTCCTGTCTCTCTGGCACCAAGACTATTATTATTCTTTTTCATAGTGTGAAGATGGGAATCTGGGAAGTCGAATAACTCTCAAATCTTAGAGTTAAATAATGTGGCTCAATGGGCCTGAACATTAACTTTGCATGTGGTAAAACTGGATTTCATTCTGGGCACTGCAGGTCCCAAGACCCCCAAACAGAACCTGGTAATAACCCCTCAGCAGTTCCTAGGGTGACCCAAACAACCAAAATAATAACAACAGTTAGTGACTGACACAATACTTAAATCTAGATCATTTAACTTCTAAGGACACACCCTTAACACTCTACTTTGTATAAATTTCAAATTGTTGCTATAATAAATGACCTCGAAAAGAGTTAAAAGAACACAAATGCATTCTATTTTGAAGTCTGATATCTGAAATGGGTTTTTCTGTGCTAAAATCAAAGTATTGGCAATACATAATTTTTGTTGTTTTTTTATGTGAATATAATTTGGGTGATTTTAAGTAAAATATTTCCTCTGGAGGCTCTGGAGGGAAATAGTTAATAAAATCTTTATAAGTTCTAGAGACCTCGTGATATTCCTAGGCCCAAGGCCATGTGCTGTCTTCATAGTCACCAAGGACATCATATTTCACAGAATGCGGCCTTCTAAAGCCTTCTAATCCTTTTGCCTTTCGTCTCAATTTAACGACCATGATTATAACATTGCCAAATATTCTAGGATAATCTTAAATTGAGTTCATGACTTTTCATGCCATCAAATATATTCAGAGATTCCAAGAATTGGAATATATCATGGGGTGAGTGAATGGAAACTAATCTACCTATCACAAATACTCTAAATCTAAGTCAGCTAAACAAAAATTTTATGAGCACTTTCAAGGAAGCAGGAACAAATCCAAATCGAACAAGTATCAGACAACCTTCTCCACATGAAGTTCTAGTGTTTTAAGTGAAGATATTTACTAACACCTCAGTTAGTATTTGTTAATTCTTTTTTCAATGTTTAAGGCAACTCTATAAAAACATATAGTGTCCATCCTGAGTAACATATTTATTTCATTTGATTATACCTAAAGCCAAATGTTAGACAGCTAAACTTTGAATACATATAAAATATGCCTCAACACGATTCCCTCATCGCTTAAACTAATCAAAAACTAAACAGAATTAAGTAGATTTAGTGAATTGTTACATACTTCGCACATTTTATTTTTATTCTTTATGTTTATTGTCTTTGTGTTAAGTGAGGTAGGGCAATTGATTTGAATATAAAACAATCACCATAAAAATTACTGTCATGGACAATTTAATTTTATTATAAAGCTTTCTATATGATGCATCATATGTAAGATCTTTCGATGATTATGTAAAACATTTGGATCAAGAAATATAGGTTTAACTCCATTTTTCAAAATTGTGCAAAACTATTTGCTTTAAATTACAGAAAATTTATTTCTGTTGCTTTTGTCAGTATTCAGGTAAACTGCTCTTTTGAATTTTTTTATAGTTCCAGGGTTTCTCCAGACTGTACATTTCTTAGATATGAAATCAGCACTTCTTTATTTTCTGCAGTTACAGAGAGAATACTATGCTCACAAATGAATACCACAATTGCACAGCACCAAGAATGGATTGTTTGGTTTTTATCAGATCTCCAGGTATCCACCAGATATCTTCCCCTTATTCAGCAGCTGCAGAATTTAAAATTATAGAACCCAGTCTTCCTGAAGACAAAGATACAAAGTAGCACTAGGTGGGGAAAAGCGTGGTAAATGAGAGATCTATATCCCAAGAAGAATGCTAGATTTAAAAAAAAAATCTATAATGGCCAAACTCAAGAAGAAGGATCATAGAGAGATGAAAACTTATGGATGTCATTAAGGAATAGAAATCCCAGAACAAAGTGGATTCAAAAACTGAAGGATGATCTTTGTGAATGCACACAATGTCTACAACTACTGCATTTCAGAGATTTGCCACTATCATGCATGAAAGTATTGGCAATATTTATTGATCCAGGGAAATAGCAAGTTGGTTCTGAGTATAAAAAAAATAAGATGTTATAGCAGGTTTGAGACTATCTTGCCATATTTTTTTTGCATTATTCTAGGTGAAATTAAATAGGCAAACAGGACTGTATTCACATAGTTATTCATTCTATTCCTTCAAAAATATTTAGACACTGGGCCCAATAATACCTCTCCTGATGACATTCATTTTTTCAGAAAAAAGTCTTTTAAAAAATACTTGATCAATTGACATCCTGTTATTTGTAGATTTGCTCTAGGGGGCACCTGTAACATTTCCATTTGTCTCTATCAGTGCCAGTGTAGCCCAATGGCATATGCTTGCTCCAGAAATACGAAGAGCCTCAAACCATTCGCTCAGGGTCTTGACGAAGAAGTCTGACCATCTTGTAGGTGGGCGGCCACGTGATCTTTTGATATCCTGTGGAATTCAGTCAGTAACGGCTCTAGTCCAGTGGTCCTATCCAAGTCACATTACATGTCCAGCCCATCTGATTTCCAACACCTTGGCAAACGAGACAGCGTCCCTGATTCTTGATCTTCGACAGAGGTCAGAACTCCCGGATTCCTTAGCTCACTTGAGTGATGCGTGATACCTAGCATAGCTCTTTCTATTCCTCTTTGGAAGACCCGAATAGCATTCTCATCCTGCTTTCGTAGGGCTCAGGTCTCTGAGGCATATGTTATTGCAGGAGAATGGTGGAGTCGAAGATTTGTGCCCGAGCCGGAGGTTCATTGTTCTTTCGGCTATTTCTTTGATTCTCTTGAAGATGTTCTACTCTGTTCTCTTCCTCCTGCACAACTCAGGGTTTAGGTCTTTCATCACGCTGAGTTCTCCACCTAGGTACACATAACTGCTGCATTCTATCTTCTTTAAAAGTTTATAAACTTTTGTTTATAAAACAATAGTTTGAGTTACACATTTATGAGATTGAAACTGTCTGACATTTTCTACTTCTCTGAGTTATCTTGTTCTGTAGATAGGTAACAACTCTTAATTCTCTGAATTGGTTTTGAAAATGCTTAGTGCTCAACAAGGAAATGGTATAGACCATGGAGCTTTATGGGGTAAAATATAGTTTTGGAACCAGAAATTTCTGTCAATATCTCTAACCAGAAGCTTTATAGTATTAGGTAAACTGCTGCTAGCAATATTTTTTGTTTTTTTAGAATATACAGATTGGAAAAAAAATAAAAACAAAACAAAATTTTATGGTTAAGATTTTTATGAGTTGTGGTTTGTTTTATTTTAGACCAGATTGTGATGAACTTCCTAACAAGATAATAGGCTTCTGTGATTGATTCAATTTTGTAAAAATAAAATAGTTAATATAATGAATCCTATTATTCTTAGCCTCTATGTACAACTTTTGTTCTTTGCTAATGTCTTGTCTTCTATTTCATAGGCTGTATCACTATCCTGTAGGACTACTTACAATGCTCTTAAGGTGTTTTGCTCAACTGCCTGAATAAACCTTATTGGTAAAATGTGAATGTTCACAAAATCTATCTCATTACTTTTAAGCATGCTAATTGTGAACACTCTCTTTTCCTCCTATCAATGACACACAGAATGGAATCAAATTGATGCCTGTGTTAGAGAAGAGTAGTTCAGCCATGGAGGCATCTTGTGGAGGATATCAGATCCACTACACCATCCTGTATACCTGAAGAACTCATAAATATAATCTCTCTACCCCTTGAATTATTATAGCAAAGAATAATACATGTCTTTGAACTACTGTATTTTGCAGTCTTTATTACAGCAATTTAAATCTTATCCTAAAATGAATTGAGTACAAATTAGGTGAAAATACTCCTGGGAATTTACTCTGTAGGCCCAAAAACACACAGAAGAAACACTATCTGCACTCCTATATTTATCACAGCATTATTCATAATAGCCAGAATTTGGAAATAACCTGAATGCCGGAGAACAGAAGACTTACTAAAGAAAATATGGTACATCTACACAATGGAATGCTATGCAGCTGTCAGAAAAAAAATGAACTCATGAAATTTACCTGCAAATGGATGGACATGGAGATTATCATGCTGAGTGAAATTAGTCATAAGGAAAAGGACAGCTATAGAATGACTGCATTCATTTAGTGGGATATAAATATATACCAGTATTCTACTAATTGTGGGAAATGGTAACTCCAGACTAGAACTGAGCATTGAATGTAGATTCAAACGATTTACATGATAATCCCTAAATGTCTGTAGGGAAAACCACTAAGTGTAAAGAGAAGGGAGAAAGAGAGACAGAGAGACATACAGAAAAAGAGAGAGAAAGAAAGAGAGAGGGAGAGAAGTAAAGAAAAAAGGAAAAGTGCCTGCTATAGAGGCAGGCTGGGGGAGAGGGGAAGGAATTTGGGGGAGATTGGTGGTGGGAATAGGGCACTGGTGGAGGGATGGGTGCTGGAACAATGCATGACTGAAACCAAATCATGAACATCTTTGTAATTGTCTCACAAACTATTATAAAAATTTTTTTTTGAAATTAGGTGAGAATCACTCTTTTTAATGACAAAGATCTGGATTTTTGACCAGAAATCAAGACAGAAAAAGGAAAAAAGGGAATTATTTGAAGCATTAACATGCCAAAGATTGAGCATTAGAATCAGTAGAATCTGACATTTTCCTGAATGATTGAGGACCTGAGTGTCTGGAAATGTCAAGAGGTTTCAAAAGTATCTACAATAAAATTCAATGTATGTTTTGTGAAAATGGAAGAATGTAAGTTGTTTACTCTCTTTTTTTTTAAAATGAAACTTATATTTCAAAGAAGGATGAGAAATATGAATTTAGAATTTAACCTTCACAGAATTTTCTCAGGCAGAGAAAGGGAAGAGAAAAATCTCACATGTCTTTCTTAAGTGCATTTTGTATAAGCAGAACAATACAATTCAGAGAAACTGATATTTGCTAGGTGTCATTGTTTATAAAGTTGAGTTTGGTGCAGGGCAGAGGGTGTGGATTACTGACAAAAAATGCAAAAGAAATACATCAAGACAGTGCTTCTTAGGCTCTCATTTCCCGTTTATTTAAACAGTTTGAAAGTGGTCAAATAGATCTAAGAAATCTTAAGATGAAAAACCAATATGACTTTAAACAAACTCAGTTGATTTTGCTTTTGTGGTGTTATTTGCCATTTGTGTTTACATTTTTCCTGATTAGATTATATATTTCTTGAGGCCATGGTATAAAGTATCACATCATAAATATTTCTAAAAAGTTGCATGCTCTTCCTCCCATGGAAAATTGTTCTAAACATCAAATTTCCCATAAATTATTGTAGAAAAAAAATTTTGGTAAATGTTTAGAACTATCTCATGCTTTAAATATTGACACAAGTATTATTTAGAATGCTTTACAGCACATTAAAATGGTCTAATATAAAAAAAAAAAGCTCTTTTTTCACAGTTTACTTCTTGGAATAGATTATTAATAGGATTTATTATGCAATTGCATGTTCAAATTGACAGCCTTGCTGTATTTCTAAGATGTAGATTTCGCTTTTGTGTGTAGGTGCTATGGAGTATTCTGGGAGCTACTTTGCTTAAAATATGCCATCTGTGTCAATACTGGGTGTTAAATGTACAATCCAGTATCATTAACACCTCTAAAGTTTCAAGAAGGTAACTTTAGGTAAAACATAAATCCTTTCAAATAATTAATTGAATGGCAAAATTTCAAAAAAAAAATAGTTACCTAATTTGATTCTTCCTAATAATTTTTTGCCCTAAAATCATAGATTCTTTGCCTAATGGACACAATGTCCAGGCGTGTCTGTGATAATAAGTATAATATAGGGGATACTCTATTAATGACATGTCATTAATAGCAACCTATTTATTATCTGTAGGATTCCTTATGGTCATGGATAAGCCACCTGAGTGGTATTTGGTATTTGTGTGATGATTTTGTTTTGTTTTTGGGCCACACTTAGCTGTGGCCCAGGGCTTACTCCTGGTTTTCTGCTCAGGAATCACTCCTTGTGGGACTAAGGGGGACCATATGGGGTGTGGAACTCAAATTCATGTCAGCTCCGTGTGAAACAAGAGGCGTACTTGCTATACCATATCTCTTACCCCTTGTGTGGTAACTTTGAAACCATGCAATATTTCCTAATCCACGGCAACACCCAATAACTTTTCTGTACCACTTCCTTCCAGTCTTATTAGTCAGAGATTAAGTCAATCATGGGTTTTTCTGTCTTATGAAACTTCCATCTCATGGAATCCCAAAAAAAAAAATCTGAAATCAATGAAACCAAGATCTGGTTTTTTGAAAATATAACTTGCAAGGCTCATAAAGAAAGGGAAAGAGAGAAACCAAATAAATAGAATCAGAAATTAAAAGGGGGATATCACGACAGAAACCAAAAGAAATTCAAAAAATCATCAGAGATTACTTTGAGAGTCTGTATGACACAAAACAAGAGAACCTAGAAGAAATGAAAACATTCTTGAATTCATACAGTCTCCCAAGGTTGCACCAAGAAGATTTGGAATGCCTTAACAAATCTATCACCATTGAGGAAATTGAATCAGTAATCAAAAGTCTACCTAAACACAAAAGCCCAGGTACAGACGGAGTCACCAGTGAATTCTTCAAATCTTTAAAGAGGACCTACTTCCAGTCCTTTTCAAGCTCTTCAAGGAAAGTGAAAAAACAGAAACACTCCCAACCAGCTTATATGAGGCACATATCACCCTGATACCCAAAGAAGACAGAGATGTCACAAAAAGAAAAACTACAGAACAATATAATTGATGAACACAGATGCTATGATCTTCAACAGAATACTCGCAAATAGAATCCAAAGAGTCATCAAAATATTATACACCATAATCAAGTAGGATTCATCCTGGGAATGCAAGGATAGTTCAATATCCACAAGTCAATCAACACAATACATTACATCAATAAGAGGAAAAAATAAAAACCATATGATTATCTCTATAGATTCAGGGAAAGCATTTGACAAGATCCAAAACCCATTGATGATGAAAATTCTCCATAAAATGGAAATTGATGGAACTTTCCTCAATATAGTCAAAGTCATCTATTTTAAGCCCACAGCAAGCATTATTCTCAATGAGGAAAAACTGAAAGCCTTGCCTCTAAGCTTGGGGACGAGACAAGGTTGACCACTCTCACCACTTTTATTCAATATAATACTGGAAGTACTAGTCATAGCAATCAGGGAAGAAAAGAACATTACGAGCTTCACGATAGGACAGGAAGAAGTTAAGCTGTCACTATTTGCAGATGGCATGATATTATACCTAAAAAACCCTTAGCTCTCTACCAAAAAGCCCCCTCCTAGAAGCAATACATTCTTATAGTAGAGTGGCAAGGTACAAAATCAATACCCAAAAGTCAGTGGCTTTCTTATATGCAAACAGTGAAAGGGAAGAAAGGGATATAAAAGAAACGATCCCATTCACAATTCCACCACAGATAATCAAATACCTAAGAATTAGTTTGATTAAGAATATAAAGGATCTGTACAAAGAAAACTAAAAAACTTTGCAGAAATAAAAGCAGACCTGAGGAAATGGAGACACATTCCCTGCTCATGGATTGGGAGAATTAACATTATCAAAATTGTAATACTCCCAAGAACTTTATACAGATTCAATGTGGTTCCTATAAGGATACCCAGGACATTCTTCAAAGAAATTGACCAAACACTCCTGAAATTTATATGGAATAATAAAACTCCATAAGTAGGGAAAGCAATCCTTGGGAAAAAGAAGATGGGAGGCAACGCTTTCCCCAACTTCAAACCCTACTACAAAGAAGTGGTTAATTAAAATGGCATGGTATTGATATAGAGACAGACCTGATACAGAGACAGACCTATAGACCTATGGAATAGAACTGAATATTCTGAAACACACTCTCCAATATATGATTGTTTAATATTTGATAAAGGAGAAAAAATTATTAAGTGGAGCAAACAAAAACCTTTTCAACAGGTGGTGCTGGGAAAATTGGCAGCTACATGTAAAAAGTGAACTTAGTCCTTCTTTTAACACCATGCAGAAAGGTCAGATAAAAATGGATCAAAGATCTCAACATCAGACATGAATCCAAATGGTACATAGAAGAAAACAGGAAAAGCGCTCTATGACATCGAATCTAAAGGCATCTTCAAAGATGAAACACCACGGACAAAGCAATAGGAAGCAAAGATAAACAAATGGGATTATATAAAACTGAAAAGCTTCTGCACCTCAAAAGAAATGGTGACTAAGTTACAGAGACAGTCCACACACTGGGGAAGAATATTCACCCAATCACCATCTGATAAGGGGTCAATATCCAGGATATATCAGGCACTGGTAGAACTTTACAAGAAGAAAACAACCAATCCGCACAAAAATGGGAAGAAGGAATGAACAGAAACTTCCCCAAAAATGAGAAATTCGAATGGTCAAAAGGGATATAAAAAAGGTGCTTTTCATCACTAATCATCACAGAGATGCAAATCAAGACAACAATAACGTATCATTTCACAGCGAGACTAGCACACATCCAAATAAGCAAGAACAACCGCTTCTGGCATGGATGTGGAGAGAAAGGGATTCTTGTCCACTGTTGGTGGGAGTGCCGATTGGTCCACTCCTTTTTGGGAAACAATATGGACATTCCTTCAAAAACTAGATATTGAGCTCCCATTTGACCCAGCAATACCACTTCTGGGAATATACCCTGGAGAACCTAAAATACACAGAAGAAAAACTATTTGCACTTCGATGTTCATCGCAGCACTATTCATAATAGCCAGAATCTGGAAACAACCTGAATGCCCAAGAACAGAAGACTGGTTAAAAAACTGTGGTACATCTACACAATGGAATACTATGCATCTGTCAGAAAAGACAAAGTCATGAAATTTTCATTCAAATGATGGACATGGAGAGTATCATGCTCAGGGAAATTAGCCAAAAGAAAAAGGACAGATATAAAATGATTGCATTCATTAGTGATTAGTGGCATATAAATATATACTAGTGCTCTACTAATTATGGGACATGCTAATGCCAGACTAGAAGTGAACATTGAATATACACAAAAGGATTTACATGATAATTCTTAAATGTCTGTAGGGCAAGAAACAATGTGTGAGATAGATAGAGAGAAATAAGAAGAGGAATAATGCCTACTATAGAGGCAGGCTGAAGGAGGAGGTGGGAGGGGATTTGGGGACATTGGTAGTGGAATCGGGCACTGGTGGAGAGACGGGTGCTGGAAAAAAGTATGACTAAAACCCAGTCATGAACCCAGCAGCTCCCCGGTCTCCCCACCAGGTGCTCCAGCGGCGGGAAGCCCCGGAGGCACCACCTTCCAGCATAAAGGTCTGGGGCTTTGTGAAGGGCACCAAGCCACACCCAGCTTCGGACCACCCTCCTGACGCCATCCGCCCCGACGCCCAGCAGCTACCCGATCTCCCCAGCAGCTCCTCAGTCTCCCCACCAGGTGTGTTCCCCGCAAGAACGGGCAGCCCCAAGGCACCCCCTTCCAGCATAAAGGTCTGGGGCTTTGCGAAGGGGACCAAGCCACACCCAGCTTTTTCGGATCTTCCACTAGACTACCTCCACCCTGACCCCCTGACTCCAGAACCACCCAGCGACAATCCAAAATTCAAAACCAAGCGAAGTAATATCTATCTACCTGAGATACTACTGAGCATTTGCCCCTACATTCTTTGCTATACATCCTTAACTCAAAGTAATTCAGGTGCCTACTAACTCTATTTATTAGACACCCCAAACACACATTTTAATCCTACGATAGTCATTGTGGTAAAGCAACACAGAATTCCTTCAAGCTCTACGATTGAAGTCACTAAAACAGATGAGTCAAGCAATAACGATGAGCTACATAACCTCTCTGAAAAGGAATTTCAGAAGTAACTGTCAAAGATTCACAAGGAACTCAAAGAAACATTGGAATACAAAGTCAATAAAATACAAGAGGACATGAGAACAGAACTGAGTACATTTCAGAACAAAGTACAAGCAGAAACAACTGATATTAAAAATGAGGTAAGTGAACTGAAAAACACAGGGGAAGGCCTCCAAAAGCAGAGTAAGAGCTACTGAAGAAAGAATTAGTGATCTAGAAAACGAGGTTCAGAGATTCTGTAGACAACACCAGAAGATGGAAAAAAGACTCACAATCAATGAACAGACTACCAGAAAAAATCGGGATGAAGCCAAAAGAAACAACATACGCATCATTGGTGTCCCAGAAAGGCAAGAAGAAAACCCTGATGAAGAAGAAACTGTCAAAGCCATCATTGCTGAGAAATTCCCTGAACTGAAAAAAAAGCATGCTCCCAGATACAGGAGGCCCGTTGAATATCAGCTAAAAGAAACCCCAATAAGAGTACTCCAAGACACATCCTTATTAAAATGACAAAAATGATAGACAGAGATAGAATACTGAAAGCAGCAAGATCAAAGAAGGAAATCACATATAAAGGAGCATCCCTGAGATTTACAGCAGACTTCTCAGATAAAACACTCCAAGCCCGAAAACAATGGTGAGATATTGTGAAAAGACTCAATGAACTGCAGGCTTCACCAAGAATTCTTTACCCAGATAGACTTACTTTCAGATGTGAAGGAAAGATACTCAACTTCACGGATAAACAACAACTCAGGAAATTCATAGACTCAAAACAAACTTTAAAAGAAGGATTGAAGGGTCTATTGTAAAATAAGACAACCCAAAACTACAACAAATTTAAACAGAAATATGGCACAAAATCCAATGACAATAATCTCTCTCAACGTCAATGGTCTAAAGGCACCAATTAAGAGAAACAGGGTGGCAAAATGGATTAAAAAACTGAATCCAACATTGTGCTGCCTACAAGAAACACATCTGAATAATCAGAGCAAACACAGACTCAAAGTCAAAGGCTAGAAGACAATTCCTCACGCAAACAACTCCTCCAAAAAAGGCAGGTGTGGCCATACTCGTGTCTGACAATATAGACTTCAGGCTGAAAAAGGTTAAAAGGGCCAATGAAGGCCCTTTCTTAATATTTAAGGAGTATGTATACCAGGAAGAAATCACACTACTAAATATATATGTGCCAAATGAGGGGCCAGCAAAATACTTAAAAAGACTATTAATAGACCTCAAAAAACATTAACAGTAGCACAATAATAGTCAGAGACTGCAACAATGCCTTATCGACTATGGATAGATTGACGAGACTGAAGCTCACCAGGGAAATACTGGACTTGAATGAAGAAATAGAAGAAAGAGAGCCGGTTGATATACACAGGGCTTTTAATCCCAAAAAAGCTGAATACACATTATTTTCCAGTGCACATGGAACATTCTCGAAGATAGACCACATACTGAGCCACAAAGCATACCTCAACCAAATAAAAAAGATAGAAATTGTGTCGACTATCTTTTTCAGATCATGATGCACTGAAAATAATAGTTAACCATACACAGAAACAGGGAGTCAAACCAAACACCTGGAAACTGAACAGCTCACTGCTGAACAACAAATGGGTTATAGAAGAAATCAAACAGGAAATCCAAAGATTCCTAGAAACAAATGACAATGAGGATACCACCTATCAGAAATTATGGGACAAAGCAAAAGCTGTGTTAAGAGGAAAGTTCATAGCTCTGCAAGCATCACCAGGAAACAAGAAAGGGCCCACATAAATAACCTGACCTCACAGCTGAAAATATTAGAAAAACACCAACAAAAAGAATCCCAACTCAGGCAGAAGGAAGGAAATAATAAAACTTAGGGAGGAAATCAACGAGCTGGAAACCAAAAAAAAATCCGAAAGATTAATGAAACCAAGAGCTGGTTCTTTGAAAAATTAAACAAGATCGACAAGCCACTGACAAGACTTGTAAGGACAGGGAAAGAGAGAACCCAAATAAACAGAATCAGAAATGAAAATGGTGACACCACAACAGAAAAGACAGAAATCCAAAAGATCATCAAAGATTAATCGAGAACGTGTATGCCACTAAAACATGAGAACCTAGAAAAAATGGATAAATTCCTGAAGTCCTATAACCTCCCACGATTGATACAAGAAGAACTCCAATACCTGAGTAAACCTATAGCCATCGAGGAAATTGAAACAGTAATTAAAAGTCTGCCCAAACATAAAAGCCCAGGTCCAGATGGGTTCACTAGCAAATTCTACCAAACCATTAAGGAGGACCTACTGCCTGTCCTGTTCAAGCTCTTCCAGGAAATAGAAGAAACAGAAACACTCCCAAACAGCTTCTACGAGGCACATATCACCCTGATACCCAAAACAGGGAGAGACAAAACAAAGAAGGAAAATTACAGACCAATCTCCTTGATGAACACAGATGCTAAGATCTTCAACAAAATACTAGTGAACAGAATCCAAAGACTCATCAAAAAGATCATACATCATGACCAAGTAGGATTCATCCCGGGAATGCAAGGATGGCTCAACATTTGCAAATCAATCAACATAATACATCATATCAATAAGAGAAAAAAATAAAAACCATATGATCCTATCAATAGATGCAAAAAAAGCATTTGACAAGATCCAGCACCCATTCATGATTAAAACCCTCCAGAAAATGGGAATTGAAGGAAGCTTCCTCAAGATGGTCAAAGCCATCTACCAAAAGCCCACAGCGAGTATCATTCTCAATGGGGAAAAATTGAAAGCCTTCCCTTAAGATCAGGAACATGAAAAGATTGCCCTCTCTCACCTCTTTTATTCAATATAGTACTGGAAGTACTCGCCATAGCAATCAGAGAAGAAAAGGACATTAAGGGCATCCAGATAGGCAAGGAAGAAATCAAGCTATCATTATTTGCAGATGACATGATATTATTCTTAGAGAACCCTAAACTCTCGACCTAAAAACTCTTAGAAACAATAGATATGTATAGTAGAGTGGCAGGGTACAAAATCAATACCCAAAATTCGGTGGCTTTCTTATACACAAATAACAAAAGAGAAGAAAGGAATATTAAGAAACCAATTCCATTCACAATTGTACCGCAGAAAATCAAATATCTAGGAATCAGCTTAACCAAGTGTTTAAAGGACCTATACAAAGAGAACTACAAGACACTGCTTCAAGAAATAAAAGAGGACACGAGGAAATGGAAACACATTCCCTGCTCATGGATGGGGAGAATTAACATTGTCAAGATGGTAATACTCCCTAGAGCTTTGTACAGATTTAATGTGGTTCCTATAATGATACCCATGACATTCTTTAAAGAAATTGACCAAAAACTCCTGAAATTCGTGTGCAATAATAAACCCCCCACGGATAGCTAAAGCAATCCTTGGGAAAAAGAAGATGGGAGGCATCACCTTTCCTAACCTCAAACTGTACTACAAAGCAGCAGTAATTAAAACAGCATGGTACTGGAATAAAAACAGACCTGTGGATCTATGGAATAGAGTTGAGTATCCTAACAACCACCCTCAAAGACATGATCAGTTAATATTTGATAAAGGTGCAAAGAGTCCAAACTGGAGTAAGGGAAAGCCTCTTCAACAAGTGGTGCTGGGAAAACTGGACAGTTACATGTAAAACAATGAATTTGGACCTGTGTCTAACACCTTGCACAAAAAATCAGATCAAAATGGATTAAAGATCTCAATATCAGACCTGAATCCATAAAGTACATTGAAGAAAATATAGGAAAAACCGTCCATAACATTGAAGCTAAAGACATCTTCAAAGGTGAAACACCATTAACAAAGCAACTAGAAGAAAACATAAACATATGGGACTACATGAAACCAAAGAGCTTCTGCACCTCAAAAGAAACAATGACTAAGATACAAAGGCAGTCCACAGAATGGGAAAGAATATTCACCCAATACCCATCTGATAAGGGGTTAATATCCAGGATACATCAGGCACTGGTACAGCTATATAAGAAGAAAACAGCCAACCCCTAAAAAATGGGGAGAAGAGAAGAACAGAAACTTTGACAAGGAATAAATTCGAATGGCCAAAGGCATATGAAAAAATGCTTATCATCACTAATCATCAGAGAGATGCAAATCAAAACAACAATGAGATATCACCTCACACCACAGAGACTGGCCCATATTCAAAAGTGTAAAAGTAACAAGTGCTGGCGTGGATGTGGGGAAAAAGGGGTCTCTCATACATTTTTGGTGGAATGTCGACTTGTACAACCTTTCTGGAAAACAATATGGTCATTCCTCCAAAGACTAGAAATTGAGCTCCCTTTTGACCCTGCCATACCACTCCTGGGAATATACCCTGGGAAGCCAAAAACACATAGTGAAAACACAATCCGCAGTTTTATTTTCATAGCAGCACTATTCACAATAGCCATAACCTGGAAACAA
>JAJIBD010020898.1:0-25723 GCA_021461705.1 Cryptotis parvus
TGACCAAGATACAAAGGCAGTCCACAGAATGGGAAAGAATATTCACCCAATACCCATCTGATAACGGGTTAATATCCAGGATATATCAGGCACTGATACAGCTATATATAGAAACCAGCCAACCCCATAAAAAATGGCGAGAAGAGATGAACAGAAACTTTGACAAGGGAAGAAATTCGAATGGCCAAAAAGCATATGAAAAATGCTCATCATCACTAATCATCAGAGATGTAAATCAAAACAACAATGAGATATCACCTCACACCACAGAGACTGGCCCATATTCAAAAGGGTAAAAGTAACAAGTGCTGGCGTGGATGTGGGGAAAAGGGGACTCTCATACATTGCTGGTGGGAATGTCGACTTGTACAACCATTCTGGAAAACAATATGGTCATTCCTCCAAAGACTAGAAATTGAGCTCCCCTTTGACCCAGCCATACCACTCCTGGGAATATACCCTGGGAAGCCAAAAATACACAGCGGAAACACAATCCACACTTTTATTTTCATAGCAGCACTATTCACAACAGCCAGAACCTAGAAACAACCAGTATGCCCGAGAACTGATGACTGGATAAAAGAAACTGTTGTACATCTACACAATGGAGCTATCAGGAAAAATGCAGCTATCAGGAAAAATGAAGTTATGAAAATGAAGTTATGAAAAATGAAGTTATGAAATTTGCCTATAAATGGATGGACATGGAAAGGATCATGTTGAGTGAAATTAGTCAGAAGGAAAGAGAGAGACATGAATGACTGCATTTATTTACATGACATAAATATATCATGTGATCTTACCAAAAGTGGAAATTACCGCACACATGAGGGAGTCAGAGGTTAGGTAAGACAGAGAAGGGAACATGTGTGAATAAATGTCGAAAAGGGCTAATACCAACATAGAACTGAACATTTAATACAGGCAAAAAAATGCACATGATGGCTTCCAAATGTATGTAGTGCAACCCACAATGTGTAGTAGAAGGAAGGGAGAAAGAGGGAGAAAGAAAAGAGATAAAGAACCTGCCATTTAGGCAGGCTATGGGAGGAAGGAGGGAATTTGGGACATTGGTGGTGGGATATGGGCACTGGTGGAGGGCAGGTGCTGGAACAGTTTGTGACCGAAACCTCCAAACATGAACAACGTTGTAATTGTATATCTCACGGTGGTATAATAAAGTATTAATTAAAAAAAATAAATAAATATTTGAGGGTTTGCGATAGGGGCAGCCTTAAGCGGTCGTTGGGAAAGCTGGAAATAACGGTGGTGGGAAGGTGCATTAGTGGTGGGATTAATGTTGGAATATTGACTATCTGTAACAAATTATCATGAACAACTTTGTTAAAAAATAAAGCATTAAAATAAAAAATAAACTCAGTGAAATCCTTCAAAGAGTTTTAGCAGATTTCTCAGGAGAAATATCTTGGCAATCCCCAGCTGGAAAAAACCTGGGAATTTCTTCTAAAAAAGAAAGCTTTTGTAATCTCTACCATTGTCCATTCCTCACCTATTCCTGATGCACCAGGAATGGTTATTATTCCTGGATATTATGGTTCATGATCAGGAAGGGGCAGAATTACTAGTCATTCATTGATCTCTACAGTGCATACCAAATATAAATTTGCTCAACAAGCGGAACTTGCCACTTTGAAACTTTGTTGGATTCTCGTGTCTTTCTCTGTCCACCACCCTCCAATGCCCTGGGATCAGAAGGGGAGCCCCAGACCCTGCTCCGCGGATTTTGATGGGAAGCCCAGTGGTACCCCGACAACTACTGGCATACTTTACAGCAATTTTTGTTCAATGTATTTACGAACTATCAGTGTGACTCTCTGACATGGGACAGAGCTGCTACTTGCTCTCCCTGTGCCCAGCCACTCATGAGGCACCAGGGAGGGATGGCACTTCGAGCCCTGGCCCGCCACCCCAGCAGGGCCCTCACAACATCCAGACGACCCCCCCCTCACTCCCTGAGGGCCGCCATCTTCCAAATTGGACTTCCCTCTCGTCAGAACTCCACCCAGCAGCAGACGCAGCTATCACAGCCTGGCTCATGCGGCTCCTTGTGGCCGCACGGTTTATCAATAAATGCTGTATTTAGAGGTGAGTACAAGAGTATGCCTCCCACACGGCAAGCCCGGCAAGCTGCCCGTGTCATATTTGATATGCCAAATACCAGTAACAATTTTATTAGGTCATTTCCATGACCTAATATAATGGTCTGAGGCTCTTTATGTGCCTGGAGAAAGCAGATGCCCATGGGCTCTACTAGCATGAGACAGGACATATGGAGATATTACTGGTGCCCGCTAGAGCAAATAGATGATGAACGGGAAGATAGTGTGACTCTCTGTAATGAGGAAGGCAAATAAGACCTTAATTTAGGAAAATAATTTTGATATTTTAGACTTCCCTATAATAGAGGTCTATAATTGTTACTGGTATTTGGCATATCTAATATGACATGGGTATCTTGCCAGGCTCTGCTGTGTGGGTGGCCTCATTCCCATGACCTGATGGAATGGTTTGAGACTCTTTATGTTCCTGGAGCAAGCAGATGCTCTTGGGTTCTATGAGACAGGACATATGGAGATGTTAGTGGTGCCTGCTTGAGCAAATTGATGATGAACGGGAAGACAGTGATACAGACTTCCTTAAGAAGTCCAAGGGGTCTGCAGATGACTTTATGAGAATGCTGATCTAGGTAAATTATAAAAAATATTTCAAGATATGTTAATTGTGTTATTAGTAATAGCTGTACCAGACAAGAATTAATGAATGCAGTAATTCTATATCTGGAAAACCATCCAGCATGACAATCTTCATGTCCATCTATTTGCAGGTAAATAGATGAAGTCATGACTTCATCGTTTCTGACAGCTGAATAGTATTCCATTGCGTAGATGTACCACTGTTTCTTTAACCAGTCTTCAGTTCTCAGGTATTTAGGTTGTTTCCAGATTCTGGCTATCATAAATAGAGATGCAATGAATATCAAAGTGCAGACAGTGTTTCTTCTGTGTTTTGGGGTCTACAAGGTGACTCCAGTAGTGTTATTGCTGGGTAAAATGGGAGCTCAATATCAAGATTTTGGAGGAATGTCCATATTGTTTTCCAAAAGGGCTGGACCAGTAAACATTCTCACCAACAGTGGATGAGAGCCCCTTTCTCCCCTCATTCACACCAGCACTGGTTGCTCTTGCTCCTTTGCATGTGTGTCAGATTCTGTGATGTGAGATATCTCATTGCTGCTTAGATTTGCATCTCACCGATAATTAATGCTGAAGGGCACTTTTTCATATGCCTTTTGGTCACTCGAATTCCTTCCCTGTTTAATATTCTATTAATTTATTCTATTAATTTATTTTGATGGGGTTGGCTGTTTTTTTCTTGTAAAGTGCAACCAATATCCAAGTTAATATCCACTATATCCTGGATATTAACCCCTTATCAGATTTGTATTAAGTGAATATTCTTTCCCAGTCTGTGGACTGTCTCTGTATCTTGGTCACCATTTCTTTTGAGGTGCAGAAGCTATTTATTTTCATATAATCCCATTTGATTATCTTTAGTTCCATTTGTTTTGTCATTGGTGTTTTGTCTTTGAAGATGTATATAGCTTCGATGTTGTAGAGCATTCTCTCTATGTTTTTTTCGGTATACCTTATATGTTGCAGGACTCCTAAGGGCCGCTGCATCTGCTCTGGATTGCCTTCTGTAAATCACTTTGTAGATAAGGGGGTACTCTAAATGTGGCAGTTTATCCGACCATGTATGCTGTACTAGCTGGTATAAATATTCTCCCATGCTACCACATTCATCGTGGGACTAGCTAGATCTTACCAGCATATTAGCCTGGCCACGTAGGACACCTAAGTAATTAGACCAGAGAGAAATGCTGTTTGGAACCAAGCAAACCAGCATGGCTCCCTGATATACTCAAAGGCAACTAAAATATAAAACTACAATGAAGTAGAAGAGACTTGTGAAGGCTTGGAGAAATATTTAACTGGCATTAATATTAGTCTTTGGTACAGAAACATGCCATCTCAGAAACCCCCTTCTCTACCCCCCATAAAAGCATTCCCAGGCAGATCTTGGCTCAAAACATTAGCATACTAAAGGGCCTAGGTGAGGTGCAGGGAGGGACTACCTAAGGGCATTTGACCCTCCCCTGCTTTTCATAACAGTGGGAGGAAGGTCTGAGTTGCAGGGGTATAAACTAGCCGGTTTTCCTCTCTCGTGCGCCTTCTTGCGGGCTCTCCCTTTGTGAGCGCTCACCCCTCTTAGAAGTCTTGTCTTCCCCCTTTACAAAGCCTTTACACATGGTGGCCGCCATCTTGGCCTACACGTGGCTGGGATTCTAGCCTGGAATCCTAAGCACTGGGCTTTTCCTTTTGCTGATTTGTATGCCTGAACCTGTGATAAGTAAAGCCTTTTAAAACTGCATCGGATTCCTGAGTTTTCATCCATTCCTCTCCGGCTTTGGAGGTAGAAGGGAACTCACTACCCCGGCACTGTCGGGTGACCCTGGCGGAGCCCCCGACACTTATAGATCCAAGTCTATGTTGAGATCTTTAATCCATTTTTTTTGTTTTTTTATATTCAATGGTGAGTTTTAATCTGCCATTAACATTTTGAAATTTAGTAAAACACTGGTATCTATTTATATCCTATTAATGAATGCAGTAATTCTATATCTGTCCTTTTCCTTCTGACTAATTTCACTTAGCATGATAGTGTCCATGTCCATCCATTTGCAGGTAAATTTCATAATTTTGTCTTTTTTCACAGCTGCATAGTACTCCATAGTGTAGATGAACCACAGTCTCTTTAGCC
Source organism: Cryptotis parvus (assembly GCA_021461705.1). Lineage (NCBI taxonomy): Eukaryota > Metazoa > Chordata > Mammalia > Eulipotyphla > Soricidae > Cryptotis > Cryptotis parvus. The sequence continues at coordinate 4,843 of JAJIBD010020898.1, forward strand.
AGTCCTCTGTTCTTGGGCATTTAGGTTGTTTCCAGATTCTAGCTATAGTGAATAGCGCACAGATGAATAAAGAAGTACAGATAGTGTTTCTGCTATGTGTTTTTCGGTCTCTTATAGATTCATGTCTGATATTGAGATCTAGAATCCATTTTGATCGGACTTTTGTGCATGGCATTAGAAGGAGGTCTAAGTTCATTGTTTTACACATAGCTGCCCAGTTTTCCCAGCACCATTTGTTGAAGAGGCTTTCTTTGCTCCACTTAATATTTTTCACTCCTTTATCGAAGATTAAGTGGTTGTATATTTGAGAGTGTGTGTCAGGATATTCAGTTCTATTCCATAGGTCTACGGGTCTGTCTCTATACCAATACCATACTGTCTTAATTACAACTGCTCTGTAGTAGAGCTAGAGGTTGGGGAAAGTGATACCTCCCCATCTTCTTTTTCCCAAGGATTGCTTTGGCTATTCGTGGGGGTTTATTATTCCATACAAATTTCAGGGATTGTTTGTTTAATTTCTTTGAAGAACATCATGGGTATCTTTATAGGGACAGCATTGAATCTGTATAAAGCTCCAGAGAGTATTACCATTTTGATAATGTTAATCCTTCCGATCCATGAGCAGAGAATGTGTCTCCATTTCCTCAGGTCTTCTTTTATTTCCTGAAGTAATGTTTTGTAGTTTTCTTTGTAGAGATCCTTTACATTCTTTGTCAAACTTATTCCTAAGTATTTGATTTTCTGTGGCACAATTGTGAATGGGATAGTTTCTTTAATGTCCCTTTCTTCTCTTTCACTGTTTGCATATAGGAAGGTCATTGACTTTTTGGGTATTGATTTTGTACCCTGCCACTCTACTATAGGAATGTAACTCTTGTTAGGGAGTTTCGGGCTTTCTAAGTATAATATCATGTTATCTGCATATAGTGATAACTTAGCTTCTTCCCTTCCTATCTGGATGGCCTTAATGTTTTTTCTTCCCTGACTGCTATTACAAGTATTTCCAGTACTATACTGAATAGAAGTGGTGAGAGTGGGCAGCCTTGTCTTGTCCCTGATCTTAAGGGGAAGGCTTAAAAGTTTTTCCCCATTGAGAATGATGCTCGCTGTGGGCTTGTAGTAGATGGCCTGGATTATCTTGAGGAAGGTTACTTCAATCCCCATTTTACGGAGAGCTTTTATCATGAACAGGTGTTGAATCTTGTCAAATGCCTTCTCTGCATCTATTGATATGATCATATTATTTTTCTTTTTGTTGATATGATGTATTATGTTGACAGACTCCGCGGATGTTGAACCATCCTTGCATTCCCGGGATGAATCCCACTTGGTCATGGTGTATAATCTTTTTGATGACTCTTTGGATTATATTTGCTAGTATTTTGTTGAAGATTTTAGCATCTGTATTCATCAGGGGCATTGGTCTGTAGTTTTCCTTTTTTTGTGACATCTCTGTTAGCTTTGGGAATCAGGATGATACTATGCCTCGTAAGAGCTATTTCGGAGTTTTTCTGTTCCTTCAATTTGCCGGAAGAGCTTGAAAAGAATTGGGAGTAGATCCTCTTTAAAGGTTTGGTAGAATTCACTGGTGAATCCATCTGGACCTGGGCTTTTGTGTTTGGGGAGACTTTTGATTATCAATTCCATCTCCTCAATGGAGATAGGTTTGTTGAGGTATTGCAAATCTTCTTGTTGCAGACTTGGGAGGCTATAGGAATTCAGGAATTTGTCCGTTTCTTGTAGGTTCTCTTGTTTCATTGCATACAGGCTCTCATAGTAATCTCTGATGATATTTTGGATTTCTGTGGTTTCTTTTGTGATGTCCCCATTTTCATATCTGATTCTATTTATTTGGGTTCTCTCTTTTCCTATTCTTACAAGTCTTGCAAGTGGTTTGTCAATCTTGTTTATTTTTTCAAAGAACCACCTTTTGGTTTCATTGATCTCTGGATTGTTTTTTGACATTCCATCTCATTGATTTCTGCTCTAAGTTTTATTATTTCTTTCTTTCTGCTTGGGTTGGGCTCCTTTTGTTGATCACTCTCTAAGATCTTAAGTTGTGAAGTCAGACTGTTTATGATGGCCTTTTCTTCTTTTCTGATGAATGCTTGAAGAGCTATGAACTTGTCTCTTAACACTGGTTTTGTGTATCCCACAAGTTCTGGCAATTCGTGTCTTCAGTCTCATTTGTTTGCAGGAATCTTTGGATTTCCTCTTTGATTTCTTTTATGATTTGCTGGTTGTTCAGCAGTGAGATGTTTAGTTTCCAGGTACTTGGTATTGGTCTCCATTTTGGTGTACAATTAACTTCTATTTTCAGTGCATCATGGTCTGAAAAAAACTGACACAATTTCTATCTTCTTGATTTTATCGAGGTATGATTTATGGCTCCGCATGTGATCTATTTTGGAGTATGTTCCATGTGCACTGTAAAAGAAAGTGTATTCAGCTTTTTGGGGACAAAATGCCCTGTATATGTCTACTAGCCCTCTTTCTTCCATCTCTTCTTTGAGCGCCAGTATTTCCTTGGTAAGTTTCCATCTTGTTGATCTATCCAGGGTTGATAGAGCTGTGTTGAAGTCTCCAACTACAATTGTGTTGCTGTCAACGTCTTCTTGAAGTCTATTAGTAGTTGTTTTAGGTATTTTGCTGGCCCCTCGTTGGGTGCATATATGTTTAATAGCCTGATTTCTTCCTGATATATGCATCCCTTGACTATTAAGAAGTGACCTTCACTGTCCCTTCTGACCTTCTTCAGCCTGAAGTCTATGTAGTCGAATGCCAGTATGGCTACCCCAACATTTTTGGATGGATTGTTTGAGTGAAGGATTGTTTTCCAGCCTTTTATTTTGAGCCTGTCTTTGCTCCGATTGTTCAGGCGTGTTTCTTGAAGGCAGCAGAATGTTGGATTCAATTTTTTGATCCATTTTGCCACTCTATGTCTCTTATCCAGTGCATTTAGACCATTGACATTGAGAGAGATTATTGTCACTGGATTTTGTGACATCTTTCTGTCTAGTTTGGTTGTTCTTTTGGATTATGTCTTGTCTTATACCAGATCTTTCCGTCCTTCTTTTAAGGTTGGTTTTGATTTTACAAAGTTCCTAAGCTGTTGTTTATCCAAGAAGTTGTATAACTGTCCTTCAAATCTGAGTGAGAATTTAGCTGGATAAAGAATTCTTGCTGAGGTCTTCATTTCATTGAGTTTTCTTACTATATCCCACCACTGCCTTCGGGCTTGGAGGGTGTCTTCTGAGAAGTCTGCTGAAAGTCGAATGGTTGCTCCTTTGTATACGATTTCCTTCTTTGATCTTGCTGCCTGAAGTATTTTGTCTCTGTCTATGGCATACAATACTTTGACTAGGATGTGTCTTGGTGTCTTTCTATTGGGGTCTCTTCTTGCTGGTATGCATCGGGCTTCTTGGATCTGGATGTCTTCATCCTTTAACTCAGGGAACTTTTCAGCCAGGATTTTTTAACTGTTTTAATTTCCTTGGGGTTACTTTCTTGTCCCTCTGGGACGCCAATGATTCTTATGTTCTTCCTCCTGGCTTTATCCAATTGTTCTCTGTTCCGTTGCTAATCCAATTTCCAGTCTTTTTGCATCTTCTGTAGTTCTGAGTGCTTTCTGCAGCTCATCTGCAGTCTCACTGATTCTCTCTTCCGGCGCTGTCATCCTACTGTTGAGAGCCCCTATTGTGTTTTTCATTTCATCTACTGAGTTTTTAAGCGATGATATTTCTATTTGTATGGTTCTCATTTCTGCTCTCATTTCCTCCCGTAATTCATTGACTGCCCTTTCAACTGCTTCGTTTTTGTTCTCCTGTATTTTATTGGATCTGCTCTTCATTTTTTCGTTGAGGTCCTTAAACATCCTACCAATTTTGTCCTTAAATTCATTGTCAGAGAGATCATGCACATCTGCATTCTTTTTTGAGTCTTCAGGGTTGATTCCTTCATTTGTTCTTCGAACTGGGGTTCTGCGTTGTTTCCCCCATGGTGTTGCGGTGTTCAGGGATAGATTCCTCTAGTATACTGTTTTTTTTTTTCTTGAGGGTATTACCTTCCCTTGGTGTTGAATTTCCTAGTTTTTGTATTAATAAGTGGCCGAATGAGCGGCCGCCCGCCCAGCCAGGAACATAAAGAGCCTCAATCCATCCCAGAATGAGGTCTATAATTGTTACTGGTATTTGGCATATCAAATACAACACCGGGTAGCTTGCCAGGCTCTGCCGTGCAGGTAGCATACTACACCACACACCCCATGGAGAATACCTGAGGCAGAGACAGGCCGGTGTGAGAGCTCAAAATGTCCGTTTACTTCTGTTTCCACTCGGACTTCTGGGGGTTGTATTTCCACCTTCTGCCAACGCCTAGGGCTCTACCACGACCCCAGGTGCCTGCCTGGCCAGCCACATACCCCAGGGAGAATACTTGGAGGCGGAGACAGGTTGCCGGTGTGAGAGTTCAAAATGTCCGTTTACTTCTGCTTCTGCTCGGACTCTTGGGATTGTAGTTCCACCTTCTGCCAAGGCCTGGGGCTCTACCACGACCCCAGGCGCTCACCAGCCCAGTCACACACCCCAGGGAGAATCCCTTTAATCCATTTTGATCTGAGTTTTGTGCACAGAGTTAGAAATTTCTGTTTTTTTACATGTAGCTGCCCAATATTCCCAGCATCACTTGTTGAAGAGGCTTTCTTTGCTCCACCTTATATTTTTGCTTTTATCAAAGATTCAGTGATCATAAAGTCAGGATATTCAGTTCTATTCCATAAGTCTACAAATCTGCCTCTATACCAATACTATGATGTTTTTTAATTAAGGCTTCACTTTGTAGTAGAATTTGAAGTGGGGAAAATGATATTTCCCATCTTCTGTTTCACAAGGATTGTTTTACCTATTCATGAGGGCTTACTCTTTCATACAAATTTCAGGAGTGTTTGGTCAGTTTCTTCGAAGAATGTCATGGGTATCCTTATAGGGACTGCATTGAATCTGTATAAAGCTCTAGGGAGTATTATCATTTTGATAATGTTAATTCTCCCAATCCATGAGCAGGGAATGTGTCTCCATTTTTATTTGGTCCTTTTTATTTCTTGAAGCAACCTTTTGTAGTTTTCTATGTGTAGATCCTTTACATTCTCAGCACGAACTGATTCTTAGGTATTAAATTTTCTGTGTCTCAATTGTGAATGGGATCATTTCTTTAATATCCCTTTCTTCTCTTATTATTTGAATATAGGAAAGTCATTGACTTTTGGGAATTGATTTTGTACCCTGCCACTCTACTATAGGAATCTGGGTTTCATACTGCTGTTGGCAGGGGGTGTGGGCAAAGGGAATTCTAAACGCACCTGGAGTAGAGCGGTCAGGGAGATTGGCGCAGGGAAGTCTGCCTGGTCTGGGGAATGACGGGGCGTGGGCAGCACTCTAGGCTGCCAGCAAGCCCTTTGTTCTCTGGCTTGTCTCATGTAATTAAAAAATTTTAAGTACATAATATCAAATGACTACATCTTCTCTAGAGCTATTCTTCTATGAAGATAAATCATGTCTCTTACCATTGACTAAACAAATTCCAACCTTGGAAATGAACACAAGAGACTTTCACAAATAGTGTGAATGTTTCTCCTATCATTTGTAAATTTCAGATTCTGTCTTTAGGAATAATGCCAGGAATTGAACCAAGAGCTGCACATAAGCAAGGCAAATGTTCTGCCACTGAGCTATATCCATATCCAAAAGATCTAAGGCCATCATTATCAAGCTGTTCTCATTCCTCCTCCCCCTTATCATTCATTCTCCCTACCATGTTTCATCCATTTTTCTCTTAATGGTTTAACCCAGGAACTAATTCATACAAGGCATATTCTCTATTGCTAATCTGGGTCTCTCCAGATTCTATTTCAAGATAGAACAAATAAAAAGTAAATATCAATACCACAGCACCTTTGAAGGAAAGCATTTGTGACAATAGAAGCCATTTTTAGAAAGACTAGAATATTAAGTCACAAAATTTTTTTTAAAACCTCATTTAAGGTATTTTTTTTTCCATATCCGGACTTCTCTCTCGTCAGAACTCCACCCAGCAGACCAGCCTATCACAGCCCGGCTCGCACAGCCGCAACAGCGCGTGGTTCATCAATAAATGCTGGACTTAGAGATGACTACAAGAATATGCTACCTGCACGGCAGAGCCTGGCAAGCTACCCGTGTTGTATTTGATATGCCAAATACCAGTAACAATTATAGACCTCATTCTGGAATGGATTGAGGCTCTTTATGTTCCTGGAGCAAGCAGATGCCCTTGGGCTCTACTAGCATGAGACAGGACATATGGAGATGTTACTGGGGCCCGCTCTAGCAAATCAATGATGAACGGGAAGACAGTGATACAGTGACAGTGAAGGTATGGAGTTTAATATTTTGAAGCATGTATTTAGATTTAATATTTATAAATTCTGGTTTGTATTTTTTTGAAAACGACTGTTAAAGTCCATTTACATTTAAGAACAAGAGAAGTATTTTTTAAATTAACTATTTCCTATCCTCTGAATGGTCTCTAGAAGCTGATTTCCCTATTGTTGTCAAAGTGTGTCTTCAAATATCTCTAGTCTGTATTTAGAAAGGAAGCAGCTGCTTACAGGGCTCAGATAATAGCTGCCTGGAGAAGCTGTAGAGTGTATCTGGCGGCTGGTACCTACCATAAGTCCTTACTGATGGCTAGAAGAGCAGGTTCACTGCATGGCAAAGCATAGAGGAAGGAGCCACCAAACACCACCCAGTAACAGTCAACAAGATACAAAGAAGAAAACAAGGGTTACAGATCTCCAATGAGTGATGGTATTAGAAGAAAAGACCTCCCTTATAAAATCTGTGCTGAGTAATGAGCATGTCTGGTAATGATTAGATTCTCATTTTGTGCAAAAACAAGTTTGTCAACGGCACCAGAAATGTACAAATGTTCTCTGACCAACTGAAGAAGTGAAAGGTGTGCAGATATATGGGGTTTGAAAAGGAAGAAGCAAATATTTCAATTTATGAAAATTTTATGGATTTGAGATCAATTTCCTCAACTTTAACCCTTTAATATAAGCTTTTTTTTTGCAGTTTCAAAAGGATCTTACTAATTATCAATACTAAAACAAGCTCTGTCACTACAATCCAAAATAATGGGATTCCCCAAACAGCTAGCTCTTGGTCATAATTCCAACCATGCACTCAGGCCAAAGTCTCCTACCAAAGTAGTATTTTCTACATCTATACAAGATACATTAAAACATACAAAATTATATACTTCAAATTTGAAAATTACTAATGTTATTAAGGAAATTGTCATCTGGCTTAAAACAATGAAAATCAGGGGCCAGAAAAATAACAGTTTGGAGGGAACTTGTCTTGCATGCGGTCAACCTGAATTAAATCCCCAGCACCACATATTGTCCCCTGAACACTGCCAGAAGTGACTGAATACAGATCAAGGAGTAAGCTCTGTGCACAGCTGTCAGGGTCCAAGTCCAAACCTCTACACCCCTCCCAAACCCCATGCCCCAAAGAAACAATGAAGATCTATGAGCCCATATGGCTCACTGAAAAGACACTATTGAAGAAATCAAAGTTCAAATAAGTGGACAAAACTTGGTGACTTTTGACACATCTTGTTAGGACAGGCTCCTGGAGCATTCAACTTCCTTTAATCCAGACAGCATTCCCATCTCTCACTCGGCAAAAACAATCAATAAAAGAGTAGCAGCAGAGGCATATTCTCCCTAATGTCAGTAGAATGGCAAGGCAAGACAGCACAAGAATGTCTAATCTTACACGTCGAATCAAAGAGTGAATTATAGGAGTTGATTAGTAAGCCTGAATTCTGAATTTATTCCCACATTGCAATGTCTTTGAAAAATTTATATAATTTCACTGCATCACAACTCTCCTAAGTACAAAAGGAATATTCAGACTTCTTTCTTTGAATGTAACTTGTGTGGGGCTACCTGGTAATAGCGCTCTTCAAAGGAAAAAAAATGCTTATTTGCCCTTACATAGAAAGGATATTCCAATACACTATACTATGGATGAATCTCAGGACAGTATACCAGATGAAATAAAACCATCACAAAGACAAATATGTCATGATTCCTTTTACACGAAGAGCCTAAAAGTAGAGTAAGTCATAGAGTCAGAAATCAGAATGGGCTGCGGTGAAGGGATGGAAACCAGAGCACAGTTTTAAAAGAATGTTGCATTTTCATAAGTTATTTGATGCTTAATAACCCTTTAATAGGGGTGGGGTGGAGGATCATTCTGTAGGGTGAGAACACTGAAATTTTATTTCCTTCCTGAAACTTCAAATAAAATTGGTCTTCTTTAATTAGGAGAACAGATTGACTTTTGAATCATACTGAGAGAAAAATCACTGCTGTTAGAATTCAGTACTACATTTTTCATGGCTAAGATAAAACTAGATGTTGGAAGAGTGAAGAGATGATGAGAGCACAAAAAAATCACTATAAACTATCACTATCTTCCCGTTAATCATCTATTTGCTAGAGTGGGCACCAGTAATATCTCCATATGTCCTGTCTCATGCTAGTAGAACACAAAGGCATCCGCTTGCTCCAGGAACATAAAGAGCTTCAAACCATTATATTAGGTTATGGGAATGACCTAATATAAATGTTACTGGTATCTGGCATATCAAATGCAACACGAGCAGCTTGCCAGGCTTGCCGTGCGGGTGGTATACTGTTGTAGTCAACTCTAAATAAAGCATTTATTGATGAACAGTGTGGCCGCTTAGCGGGCCGGGCTGTGATAGTCTGGTCTGCTGGGTGGAGTTGTGACGAGAGGGAAGTCCGGATATGGAAAATGGCGGGCCCCATGAAGTAGGGGAGGGTGGTCTGGCTTGTTGTGAGGTGCTGGGGTGGCAGGCCAGGGCTAGAACCCGGCATGCCTCCCAGGCACCTCATGAGCAGCTGGACACAGGGAGAGCAAGTAGCAGCTCTGTCCCATGTCTGAGAGTCTCTGGTTCAGCATACCTGGGCCGGATTGAAAAAAAAAAAAACTGCTGCAGGGTGGCTGTCGATAATCCGGGCTGTGATAGTCTGGTCTAAAGTAACAGACTAAAATGGAGAATTTTTCAAAGTAGTACTGGCTCTGCTGGGGAAGAGAGATGAGAGTCTTTGGGACCGCAGCCATCTGCCAAAAAGCTACATTAAGGGTATGTGTCTGTGATCACCTTACAACACAAATGGTCTTACCTTTCTTTTGATATCAATGAACTGGGAGAACATTAAAGACCAATAAAATGACAGCTCCAGTATATAATAGTAGTGAAGGTCAGCGGTGAGTGGCTGTGGATTGAAGAAACGCAGATTAGACTGTTAGTGCAGAGGAAACCCAATTTGTGTTCCAAACATGCTAAGCTCAGTACAGAAGACTTACATCGCTATACATTCCTGCGAAAAAGAGGGAAAGAGGAAATTGAAGGATGGGGAAAGAGGGAATTGAAGGATGCCTCTAATATGCAGCTTGTTTGCATTACTTTTGCTTCATCTCCAACCAAAATAGCATCTATCAATGTGAACATCTGGTAGCTAATTCACTTTTCTGTTTAACAACAGCATTCATGGCTCTTTGGCATGAGTATCTGCAAGGTTTATTAGTAAACCCACAAAATGTTCTCGCTCAGACAAATTATCCTAGACAGCTTTCACATTTACAGGGTCAAATGATAGATTCTGGGGTACCCGATGAGTCTCTGAAGCAGTTTTAGTTCTGCATTAATTAGAGCTTGCTGCTATTAGAAAATGTTCAAAAATTGCATAGATCAAAAAGAAAATTCAAAAGTTTTAATGAAAGGATCATAGAAATATGAAAGCTGCCAAGAGATACCTGGCTAAGCACCAGCCAGAACTCCTGAGTTCATGTCCCAGATCTACAGTTCTGTTGGTATAAAACTTAAGCTTTAATTTACTTTGTTACTTACTAGAAACTGTAGTATCTGCTCTGCCTGCCCCAGAGGTACAGAAATTGGGAGACTCATACAGGCAACCCCCCCAAAAAAAAAACAGAATATGATATATGTAAATCCATAGAAGCAAAAAACAGTTTCTAAAGATAATCATATAGGCAATACAAGTAGGAATATTTATCCTGTATTTAAATACACATAAGCAAAAGCAATTTCTAAAGATAACTTTCAGTGGTTGCTTTTAACTTTATGACTTATGAACTTTATCAGAAACAAATGCTGCTTTATCAGAACAAATGAAAAGACCTTTGAAATATATCACACACTCGTAACCACACTGTTATGATCAAGGTAACAATATACATGGTAAATGGACATGTAAATGCTCAGTGTATCAAAAGCAGTGTAACAAATGACTTTCACTAGAAATCAGCACTCGCGGAATTATCAACTCTATCAGCCACCTGTTCAAGGGAGACAATCTCCCCTCACGCGGATTTTTAGTAACAAAACACACAAAGGAGCAGGACAGATACTCTCCTTTGGTGATCCTCAGTTCTCACTGATGGTGAGCACTGATAGATCTCAAGATCAGTATCACCTTAGAGAGAACGCATCCACTGAATTGTCCTAAATTTGGAAGCACGAATGGATTAGAGACGTGGCTCAAGTGGAGAGAGGTTCTGGTTCAGCCCCCAGCACCATAAGTTCCACTTCTCGTCATTACTGAACAAAGATCTAGTGCCACTGACACTACTGGGAGTGGTGACCCACCAAAACTGGAAGACATTAGCATTGAGGATTGGGCTGCAGGGAAACCTAGAAAACTGGGTGTGGCTTCAGGATCCCTAGAAACAAGGTTGAATTTCAGTTTCAATTAGATTAGCACATGGAAAAATGCCAAGGAGGATGAATAAGAGCACATCTGGAAACCACAGAGTTCATAAGAGGGAGTTGTATAAAAACAACTACCACACTGTGGTGTGCTCAGCAGTTAACAGAGATTACTGACCTGTTAGCTCTTTGACTCCTATAAAAACCCTATAAATTAGCACTCTCATTTTCCAGAATGCCTTGTTGATAGGAAATTGCTGTCAGTTAATTGCCAGATCTGAGTTAGTGAGGTCCCAGAGGGCTTTTTATTTCCAATTTCTGCTCTTTATGACAAACAACTCATGGCCCAAATAAGAATATTATTTATATTACATTAAACTTAAAATAACACACAAAAATATCACATTCTCTGTACCAGTATCAGGATGTCTTCACTATAGCTGAAGAACATCTAAACGTCTATTTAACGCTAATAACATAATAAATGTATATTATGAGCATTCCCCAATATTTGTATTTTTTTCTTAAGGGGTGGTCTTCCAAGCACTGCTCAGAAGATCTAGGAGCCACTCCCAGCAGTACTTAACTAGTCGTGCATACCAGATTTTTCAATTGCCAGATCAACGATGCAGTACTATGCTAGTTCAACAGTGCTACGGGGCTGTAGGAGCACTAAGGCCTAACCCTGCAGTGCTCAGGAACTACAGTGCCAGTCCTAGTGCTGCTGTGGAAGGGGGAACACATGGTCCTGGGGGGTCAAAACAGACTGAACACTTGCTCCAGAGCTGTAACTTCTCGCTCTATCTTTAAAAGTATTCTAACTAAAGCTTGAAATCAATCCTGAACTGCAACTTGTACTTTTATGCACATAAAATGCACAGAATATAACTTATTAGCTTAAGAGATAGTACAGTGGATAGGGCATTTGCCTTGCATGGGGCTGACAGGGTTCAATCCCTGGCATCTCATATGACCACTGAGCACCACCAAAGAATAACCCTGAGCACAGAGTTAGAGTAGGTCACACACTGTTAGGTATGACCCCAAAATAAAAAATCTAAATTAAACATAAAAAGAAAACTTAGTTTTTAAATTAGAATATTGGCTTTATTTAAGATGAACACCATTCTCATAATAGACAAAAGTGGTGTTAGATTTTGAGGGCTATATGTAGACTTATATATATAGCATCCCACCCGCATGGCAGAGCCTGGCAATCTACCCATGTCATATTTGATATGCCAAAAACCAGTAACAATTATAGACTTCATTCCCATTACCTGAAGGAATGGTTTGAGGTTCTTCATGTTCCTGGAGCGAGCAGTTGCTCCTGGGCTACACTAGAATGTGACAGGACCTATGAAGATGTTACTGATGCCCGCTTGAGCAATTCGATGAACAACAGAAAGACAAATGATACAAGTGTGATGTAGACTTATTTTTGATAAATAATGTCTTACTAATAGAAGATAATCATGATCTGAGCCTTCACATATGGTACCTTTCCCTCCATCCTAATGGTGTAAATACTTCCCATTTTTAAGTAATAACTAGCAGGCTCTCAAATGTGTTGAATCTATAATTCTCCCTATGAAACAGTCTCCAACTACATTTTGGGCTAGTGGCCTAGTAAAAAATTTTCTCAGAAATAAGCAATTTCTTAGCAGTAGTCACATACATGAGTTATTCAGACTACATTATAGAGAAGTATGGGCATTACATCTCTATGGCATTTGTCTCGATATTATTTACATGACAGAATTTACCTCCTAGAAACACTGCATTCAAGAAGCTGCCACATTGACCATTAGTTAAGGTTTCTAAAAAGGTTTTTATGTTCATTTGTAAATAGAAATCTAGATAATTGTGGATATTTCCACTCGATATACTATAACTAGACAAGAGAGTCTAGCTATAAATGCCAATATTCCAAGTTTTAAAAATAGTGAAACAGCAGTAGGGCCTAACAATTATAATCATATACAGTTTCTAGTTGTGTTAGCCTCTGTCAGAGAACCCAAACTGTCAGGAATATTCTTTAAATTTCATTTCAATTGATGATTTTTCTGGGGGAAGGGCAAGTTTTGTTTTGTTTTGAGGCCACATTCAATGTTTCTCAGTCCTTACTCCTGCTCTGAGCTCAGGGACTACTCCTGGTGGGGTGTGGGGATTCATATATGGTGCCATAAACTGAACCCAGTTCAGCTGCATTCAAGCAAGGGCTTACACACTATACTATCACTCCAGCCCAGGGAATCTTTATGCCAATGGTCAAAACATTTATTTTTTCTGTACTCAAGGACATGGGGGGGCTTCACTGACATGTTTGGAGACTGCTCTTAAGTGAAAAAGAGAACAAAACTCAGTATGCTGCTCCAGTTCCATCTCTGAGTGTTGCCTATTTGCTCTCAGAAGCAGACTGTGTTGTTACCAAGCTTTCCCAAGTAATTAGAAGCAGATCAAAGCAGCCTTAGATACAGGAGCAACCTGGTTATCTGATTGTTTCTCAGGCTGCAGTGAATGCAGTCTGTATACTTACTCCATCTGCGAAAGCAATCAAGCTTGGAGTTTGAACTTCACTAAGAGTAAAAGCTAATCCCCTCAGTAAGCTGTCAATCATCACACAGCAGGAGCAGAGGGCTGGAAAGCAATGCAACAGACCAGCCTGCTGAGGCCTGCCTGAAGATCATAAAATATTCCAAAATGAGATACTCTTGGAGTATAAAATCTAGTTAGTTATGTCTTTTTTACCTGATAGGGGTAGTTGTACCAGCAGTGTTTTGTATTCCACAACCAGGGGGTCTGAAAAACAGATCAACAAACAAACACACTTTACGTATTTTGGAAAAGAAGCAAGACAAGAGATGCTCATGTCAAGTCTGAAAACTAACCACCCACCTCAATATTTTGGTATTTCAATAATCTACCTACTTGAGCACTGAAGGATTTAAAACAATTAGAAATTTTTCTTTACATTAAAACAATTGGTATTCCATCAAACATTTCTCTCACTAACATTCTAAACTCAACTGGTAGTATATCAGGATACTTCAGTATAGAGTCCCATTTGGAATGTTTTTATATGTTGATGGTCAGTCTTGGAAACATTCCTGCAATGTAACCAGTCTAACAGTACAGTCTTCCAGGGGGCTTTTCAAGACCAGTATAAATCATCAACTTCACTGCTACCAATAAAAAATAATGACAGTTGGTATAAACTATGCTGAAACTCTGCCTACCAGTGCTTACCAAGCAACATTATCAACCTTTGTTTCTTGCATGTCTTGATCAGAGATAGAAGGAAGGAAAAATTCTTATTTCAGTACAATGGCTCAGATTAGGTCCAAGTTTGAGGGAATTACTCCTCTCTAATTTACATTAAAAATTACTTATAATTTAACAGCAAATAATTGTTCTACATTATACAATCAGAGTATCTAATGGGCCAGAAAGATTGTAAATGAGCAGGGATAGACTGGCATGCCTTAAAACTGCCAAACTATTAACTTTATAATTCTTTGCATGGCATATAAATATACATATACATCTGACATATCTGTAGGTTTCTTACTGTTAAGAACGATTGATTTGCCAATATTACTACCTGCATATGTCATAATAATTTCACAGAAAAGCTAATGTTAAATACATTCTTAAGTTAAACCTCCTCATATTATCCCTTATCAAATAAAAAAGTGCTACCATCATTAAGAAGATAATGTAACTGTCTCCCCAGAATCGTTCAAATATATTTCTACACTGCATCATCTTCATTGGTACATTTTGTCGGTAAAGAAGTGAACAGCATAGTATTCCATTGTGTAGATGTACCACAGTTTCTTTAGCCAGTAATCTGTTTTTTACTGAGTGTGGGCAATGGTAATGTCAGACAAGAACTCACCACTGAATATACACAAAGAGACTTACATGATTAACCCTAAATGTCTGCAGGGCTAGTGCAATGTGCAGAAAGGTGAAACATCACTAACAAAGCAACTAGAAGAAAAGATAAACATATGGGACTACATGAGACTAAAAAGCTTCTGCACCTCAAAAGAAACAGTGACTAAGATACAAAAGCAGTCCACAGAATGGGAAAGAATATTCACCCAATACCCATCTGATAAGGGGTTAATATCCAGGATATATCAGGCACTGGTAGAACTTTTACAAGAAGAAAACAAACAACCCCATCAAAAATGGGGAGAAGAAATGAACAGAAACTTCAGCAAGGAAGAAATTCGAATGGCCAAAAAACATATGAAAAAATGCTCATCATCACTAATCATCAGAGAGATGCAAATCAAAACAACAATGAGATACCACTTTACACCACAGAGACTGGCACATATTCAAAAGAGCAAGAACAACAAGTGTTGGCGTGGATGTGGGGAAAAGGGGACACTCATCCATTGTTGGTGGGAATGCCGGCTGGTACAGCCTTTCTGGAAAACAATATGGACATTCCTCCAAAGACTAGAAATTGAACTCCCATTTGACCCAGCCATATCACTCCTGGGGAGTCTACTCTGGGAAACCAAAAATACGCAGCGGAAACACCATCCCTACTTTTATGTTCATAGCAGCATTATTCACAATAGCCAGAATCTGGAAGCAACCAGAGTGCCTGAAAATCGATGACTGGATAAAGAAGCTTTGGTACATCTACACAATGGAATACTATGCAGCTGTTAGGAAAAATGAAGTTATAAAATTTGCCTATAAATGGATGGACATGGAGAAGATTATGTTGAGCAAAATTAGCCAGAAGGAGAGAGACAGACACAGAATGACTGCATTTATCTGCATAACATAAATATATATGTACATATTAAGATACCAATATCCAAGGTCAAGTGAAACATATATCAGGAGGTCTGGTCAAAGGTGGAAATTATCACAAACGTGTGGGAGTCAGAGGCTAGGTAAGACAGAAAATGGAACAGGGTACTAACAATTGTCGAGGGTACTAATGCCAACCTAGAACTGAGCATTAAATAGAGACAAAAAGATACACATGACAACCCTTTAATGTATGTTCTGTAATCCATAGTCTGGAGGGGAAGGAAAAGAGAAAGAGAGAGAAACGGAAAGAAATAAAGAACCTGCCATGGAGCAGGGCTGGGGAGGGTAGGGAACCGGTGTCGTTGGTGGTGGGAGATGGGCACTGGTGGCAGGATGGGTGCTGGAACACTGTATGACCAAAACCCAAATATGAACTTTTTAATTGTATATCTTTGTAATTGTAAAAATAAAAAATTTTATAAAAAAAGAAGAAGGGGGATAGAGATGCAGAGAGAGAGAAAGAGAGAGACAGAGAGAGAGAAAGAGAGGAAAAAGGGGTACCTGCCTACTGAGGCATCCTGGGTGGGTAGGGGTGTGGATATACTGGTGGTGGTGATGGGGCACTGGTGGAGGGATGGGTTCTGGAATATTGTATTAACAAGGACCAACTAAGAACACATTTGTAACTGTATGTTTCACTGTGGTATAATAAAAATTAAAAAAAAAGACATGAACAGCACCTAGCCCAGACAAAGTCAGACCTGAACACCTCAAGAATCTGGTGCCAGCACTCATCAATACACTGGCTTGGCTCTTCACACGCTACCTATCTGAATGCAAGGTTCCATCCTAATGAAAAACCAGTAACCATCGTTGTATAAGAAGAGCAACATTCAAGGCATAGGCAACTATTGCTCCATCTGCCTGTTATCCATGATCTACAAGTTATTCACTCGAGTCATCCTGAATAGAATCAGCAGAACACTAAGCGAAGGACAACCATGTGAGCAATTCAGGTTCCGAAAAGGATTTAGCATGATTGACAATATCCACATGGTGACCAAGCTCATTGAGGTTTCGCAAGAGTTCAAGATGTCGCTCTGTCTAACGTTCATTGATTTAATGAAAGCCTTTGATTCTGTTGAGACCGAAGTGGTCATCAAAGCCCTAGTCAAACAGGGCATTCAAATCCAACACATCAAGATCCTTCATGAGCTGTATTACAGATTCACCACCAGGATCTCACCATTCTACAAGGAAGTAATCATCAGTGTCAAAAGAAGGGTTCAGCAGGGTGATACCATTTAACCAAAACTCTTCAGTGCCACCCTTGAAAATGTCATGCGACAATTAGAACGGAAAGGAATAGACAGAGGTGAAGATAGACAGTCAGCAACTACACCACCTCTGCTTCAATGATGACATAGTTCTAATAACACCAAACATTAGCCAAGCGGCACAAATGCTGGCTTACTTTGACTGAGAATGTGGAAAGATAGGTCTACAGCTGAATTTCAACAAAACAATGTTCATGAAAAATGAACTAGTTCCAGATCCTCCATTCACTCTCAACAGAACAAACATCTCTGAAAGTAGCAGTTATATGTACCTATGTGGAGAACGACCTAGCACCTGAGCTGCGCAGGAGGAAGAGCGGTGTTGTATGCCTTCTAGGGCATCGAAGAAATAGCTAATAGGACAAAGAACCTCCAGCTCGGGCACATCTCTTCGATTCCACCATTCTCCCTGCATTAACATACACCTCAGAGACCTGGGCCCTATGAAAGCAGAATGAGAAAGCTATTCAGGTCTCCCAAAGAGGAATCAAAAGAGCGGCTGGAGAAGCTGGAACTCGGCTTGCCCCAGGCCCAGCTGACCATGGGGCCCCGGGAGGACAGATGGGTTTTGGGAGTGGACCCGTCACCTCTGGGGGGGGCGAAGCAGCCGGATGAGACTTGCCCACCACACTAGCTACCACCTTCGCTGTCCAGATGCCAGGACACTACCTCATGACCAGATTAACAGAGCAAAACCAGTTCGAGCCCAGGTAGGCGGCTCCCAGAAGCAGGAATCACTGGGAATTCATCAGATGGAGTCAGGGGGTTGGCCCTTTCCCCCTCCATTTTGTCCAGACTGGTGGCCCTCAGACAGAAGCTGCCCTGGGGCCACCAGCCATAGCATGAAGAGCCTCACAAGTGGCTGGGGAAGCTGGAACTTCGGCTTGCTCCAGGCCCAGCTGACCATGGGGCTCCTGGGAGGACAGATGGGTTTTGGGAGTGGGCCTATCACCTCTGGGGGTCCCGGAAGCAGCCCACCACACTAGCCACCACCTTCACTGTCCAGACGCTGGGATACTACCTCATGACCAGATTAACAGAGCAAAACTAGTTCGAGCCCAGGTCGCGCGGCCACAAGCGGCCGCTGGTCCATTAAAATAGTGGAAACAGTAATGTCCTTTAATGCACTGCATTCCACAATCTGCAGGAAAGTTTGGCGGGGGAGAGATAGAGAGGAGAGAAATGACATACAAAACCCGCCAAGTAGTTGAGGTGTGGGAGGGGAGGGAGATGGGGACATTAGTGATGGGAGATGGGTTTGGGTGGAGGGATGGGTGTTGGAACACTGTAGAACCAAAACTCTACATGAGAATCTTTCAATTGTATGTCTAAAATGGTGTAATAAAATTTGGGGGAAAAAAAAAACAAAAAACACAAAGAGGAATCAAAAGAGCTATGGTTGGAATATCACAACTAACTCAAGTGAGAGAAGGAATCTGGAGATCCGACCTCTGTCGATGATCAAGAGTCAGGGATGCTGTCTCGTTTGCCAAGTCATTGAAAATAAGATGGGCTGAACACGTAATGCGATTTGGAGGCGACCACTGGACTAGAGCCGTTACTGACTGGATCCCACAGGATGTCAAAAGATCATGTGGCCACCTACCTACAAGATGGTCAGACTTCTTCATCAAGACCCTGAATGAACAGTTTGAGGCTCTTCGTATTTTTGGAGCAAGCAGATGCTATTGGGCTACACTGGTATGTGATAGAGACAAATGGAAATGTTACTGTTGCTCTCTCGAGAAAATCAAAGAATAATAGGATGTCAAGTGATCAAGTGATCATCTTCAACAGCCTTTCACTGATGTGGTTAGGAGGATGCTATTGGAAAGATACCCATGTCATATTTGATATGCCAAAACAGTAACAAATAGACCTAATTCCTATGACATGAATGAATGGTTTGAGGCTCTTCATGTTCCTCTAGGTAGCAGAGGTCCTTGGGCTATACGAGCACGTGACAGGGATAAATGGCGAAGTTATTGGTGCCCTCTCAAGAAAATCTATGAACAACGGGAAGACAAGTGATACAACTGATACAAGTGATTCTCCATAGTTATTTATTCAAGCAATTAAAATACTTATCTTACAACAATCCAAGATTTTAAAGGATCTTGCACATATAAACTTAATCATTATAGTAGATATTAGTACTTGAGTCATTTTATAAATAATTAAATTGAGGTCTGAGTTTATAAAATAATTATCCAGCTTAAAAGAGATAGGGAGTACTAGAGCTGGAAATCCAATACAGATAATCACGCCTGCCCTAAATCTGAAAATGTTCAGGGATCATGGTGGCAGAGAGAGTGAGCAGAGAAGAATAAGGCACTTGACTTTCATGTGGCAAACCCTGGTTCAAACTCTAGCACCATTTATGATTCCCAAGCAGTGCCAAGACTGATTCCTTAGTACAGACTCAGGACTAAGTCCTTAGCACCGCTGGGTATGCCCCCCCTCCCCTCCAAAATGTAGCAAAATGTTCACGGATCTTTAAAGTTTCTTTTCAATAAACATTTTATTTGCATTTCTATTCCCTGATTTTGTCATTTACTTTCTTCTAACATGTATATCATGCAAAATCACTGTCTTTTATTTTTTGGCTGTCCTCTATTTTTGTTCACAACATTAACATTCATTTATATACATATTTATTCATTTGTTACCAGGACTTTAAGTCACACTCAGCAGTAGTCAGGAGCTACTCCCAGGTTTGAATTTTGGGAGTCTCTCCTACAGGTACTTGGGGGATCATAAAATCAAACCAGACTTTATGGGATCATCAAATCAAATCAAACTCTGGTTTGTCAAGAATCAAACCAGAGTCTGTTAAATACTATGCATGCACCTTGATCCCTGTACTATCTCTCTCCTTTCTGCTTATTAATGATGTATTTTACAGAATGATTGTGAGGATACAATGAAATGGCATTTATGGAAAAACTTTTGAGACTAACAAAGTTGAATATGTATTGCCTTATATAAACAAGATCTACTGGGAAATGTACTGAATAATAATGAAATAAAAATGTGTGAATTTTCATTACATTAACATTTTATTATACAGGATATTTTTGGTCATTTTTACACAATATAAAAATATAGATTAAAAAAGAGGTTTATTTTTTAACATGCACATATACATAAATTTTGATTGGGTGTATACTGTACCAAAATCTATTTTAAAATTTAGTATGCATGTTAGTTATTACCTTTTTCTGATACAGCCACTTATCTTTACAGTTACTGGAGAGTCTTTTAGGGAAAGATATTGCACATGTTTATCTCTCCAGCATCTACACACAAGCTGTCAGTTATACATGAAAGCTAATGAAAGGAACACAGGATTAAATGCAGGCCTATAACAAACCTCCAAGTTCTTTTTGTAAATCTATCAGGTCCAATACTACATGGAAGTGTGTGCCTTCCTCTGAAAATGAGGCTGAAAACCTTCTCGCTGCATGTTCCTTTCCAGCGACAGGCAGAAGAGTGGCTCCCAGTAACCCAGGAAACTAGCAATCAGAACATTCCTTACTTTTATTTTTGACATTCTGTGGTTCATTGGTTTTCTTCTACAGCAAGGATCTACCCTGTGCTTCAGAGGCATCACCTAAACCTGCTTCTATTATTTACCAGAACCTGAAGGACTTACAGATACAGGGCTGAGTTCATTTTCTCCAGGGCACCTATCCACTAAAAAGAGAAGCAAAGGCCAGGAAACAGTGAGCTTGATGAGGCTACCAGGGTTCCAGCTTACCTGAAGGCTAGACTGCTCAACGTTCTAATGTGTTCTTTCAAAAGCAATGCATGTTTACCTCCATTTCCCTCTGACAATACTACATAGGAGTATCACCTTGAGCCCCCCACTCTAACAACACTATGTAGGTGTATCACCTTGAATGTGCATACCCCACTTTTATAGGATCTCATTTTTACATCACTGCTACCCT
>JAJIBD010020899.1:0-55000 GCA_021461705.1 Cryptotis parvus
GACCGGGTTCGAACCCCAGCATCCCATATGGTCCCCCAGGCACCGCCAGGAGTAATTCCTGAGTACAGAGCCAGGAGTAATTCCTGAGCATTGCAGGGTGTGACCCAAAATGAAAAAAAAAAAAAAAAAAAAGTAAAAGGGTCCCAGCAAAAAAATAGACTCATCTAGTAAAACTCCCAAACACACTGCACTCAAACTGACTAAAACCCAAACAGAGAGACAGAATATTATATGCAGCAAAAGCAAAAAACGGCGGTGCTGGGAATCGAACTCGGATCAGCCACGTGCGAGGCAAGCACCTTACCAGCCTTACTATCTCTCTCCAGGCCTCAGATCAGTGAAGTGGGGTTGCAGGCCTGTGGCTAAACGGATGCGGCGCTCGGGGCACAGAGCTGAGCTGGGCTGTTCAGTGGCATCACCGAGTGCTCAGGAAGCCCTTAGAAGGGAACGAAACGCTGGAAAGGCAGGGACAGCCCAGATCAAGGGGCTGGATCTGGTGACACCAACGCTGGAAGTCGCCAAGGAGAGAGAAGAGTGGGGGCTCTGCAGAGAAGGGACTCGGGGGTGTTAATGCTGGAAATCCTTCATTCCGAAGCGGCTAGGTGCCAGCACTCACCTGTCGTCCGCGGCTGGGCAAACGCTGGCCACGCCCCAGGACCAGCGGGGCCAATGCGCCTGCGCAAGTACGCCCCGCCCACACTCCGCCCCCACCGGCCCGCCCCAGCCCCTTCCGCGTGGCGCGCCCGCTCAGATCCCGCCCCCACACGGGACCCGCCCCCGGCCCGCCCCCCGTGTGGCGCCCACCCAATTGAGGGCCCAGGCCTACTGATGAGGGGTAAGCGTCCGCTTATCTCAAGGCCAGCGTCCTGCCAGCCTGAGGCCGCGCCCCCCTGCACCTCGTTCTCGGGCGCCGAAGGGGCGCTGAAGAGCCGCTTTGGCCACGCACTGACAGCAGCGCGTGAGCCGGGGTGGGCGGGGCTCCGGGGCGGGCTCCGGGGCGGGGCGGTCACGTGGGTAAACACGCGCACGTGGAGCAGCGGTGGGCGGTGCCCGCGGCAGCGGAGGCAGGGGCGGGAGGAAAGCGAACCGCGGTGCGCTCAGCCCAGCCTCAGTACGCGGATGTCGCTAAACAGTCTCGCCATCATATGCCTGAGCGGGCTCGGTGTCGCCAGGCCCTCCCCGAGGGGATGATGTCCCGCGGCGATGACCCGGGGAGGCGGGCACCATCCCAATTCCTAGAGGGGAAAGCCGAGCCCGAGCGGCGGAGATGCGCCGCGGCAGCCACGTGGCCAGGAAGTGGCTCACCTAGGTCGGAACTTGGCCCGCGGGGGATCCTCGGTACTAGGACTCCGCTCCCAGCTCGTGCAGTTCTTTGATCTTCTGACCGGCCAGGCCTGGGGCACAGAAAAGCCAACGAAGTCCCGTTTGCCGGTCTCCGGCGGGGCTCAAAGTTAACTTTCGCCAAATCGTCGCGTCTTGACTCGCTGGGTCTCAGCGGGTGTCGCTGGAGATTGCCCCAGGCGGTCCTTGGCGGCCCAACCCGCAGGCGGCGCTTTGGCTCCTTCCAGGGGCCGCCTTTTACCCAAGTTGCTCTCCTCACATCCCCTCCTCCTCCTTCCTCCTCCTTCTCCTCCTCCTCCTCCTCGCCTGGTGGCCTGGAGGCACCGCGTGCGCCAAGTTGGCCGCCGCTTAAGGCTGCAGCCTGGACAGACCGTGGCCAGGGCTGGACACAACTAGTTGTCCAGGACTGGAGGGCTAGTGAGAGTACAGCGCCAACCCTGGTTCAGCGCCCCACAGCCCTTATGGCCCGCCGGGCCCACCAAGAGTGATCCCTGGGAGTAAAACCGGCAGTAAACCCTGTGCACAGACTCCCGCTTCTTCCCGCAACCGAAAAAAAAGAAAGCTCTAGAGCTGATGGGTACAGCCTTTCTTGGACTCCAGAGGGTGGGCGCATTCTTTCCATACCCTTTGCTGCCTAGTGTGGCCAGCATCCCAAGGGCTGACCCTTTCCCCCACACGGATTTAGGGTTCTCCCAGCCCCTCCTCCCCCACATGTGTCCTTGGTATGTGGCCCATCTCAGGTTGAGTAACCTAATGAGGGCTGGGCCTGGGAAGGCAGTTTCCTTTGCAGTTCTCCTCCCACGCCACGTGGGTTGGGTTACAGGTATTTGGAGCCTCCAGAAACTGCCGAGCTTGTATAGCAAAGTACTGAGCAGCACCCTTGTGCTATCAACTAGCCGGTGTTGCGGCATGGTCTGACCCTCCCTTGCCTTTCATGCTTATTGATGACGTTCCGTGCCCAGGCGACCGGAGGCGGAGAGGGGTCTCATCAGGGACTGTGGTGTTCACCCAGGTTGCACTGCTTTAGTTGTGGTTCTTGCTCTGTGCCTGCTGGGGTCGCAGTCTTTAGTTGTGGTACACTTTAGTTGTGGTGCTTGTGGAGATTGCTTCTTGCCGTGCACTCTTAGCTGCGGTGCTCACAGCGGCTGCACACACTGCTTGCGTACTTGTGCATACCTGTCCGTGGTGCAGCCGGGCATCAGTGCAGTGCTGGGGATCACGACGGCGGCTTCCCCGGCCAAACGGAAGAGCTGTCTGGATTGTGCTTGGCACACGTAGGGCACCAGTTGCTGAACTTGTAGCCACGCTTTTTTCAAAGCTTGTGTTCTATCCCTCTTGGTCCCCAGAAGGGTCTTTTTTTTTTTTTGGGTCACACCCGGCAATGCTCAGCGGTTTCTCCTGGCTCTGCACTCAGGAATTACTCCTGGCGGTGCTCGGGGGACCATATGGGATGCCGGGGATCGAACCCGGGCGGCACTGGCCGGCCAGCAAACACCCTACCTGCTGGGCTATCGCTCCGGCCCCAGAAGGGTCTTGTGCGTGGCAAATAGAGGCTCTTTGCGTGAGAGAACCAGGCCTGGGGCTGGCTAGTGAGGCTCTGCTGAGTTACTTTTGTTCTTCCTCCCTAGGTTGGAGGATTACAGCTGTTGGTCTAAGAAAGAGAAATAGAAGCAAAAAATAAGATGTGAGATATATCAGAAAGTGGGGCGGGAGGAGGCTGGGAGTGAGGCGGTTCTCAGTGCTAGGCTGCTCCTACCCCTGAGACTAGGTGTTGGGCCAGGCTTCCTCACTTGGACATCCTTCCCTGAATCCCAGCTCTGTGGAGTCCAGGGTGCAGAGAGATTGGTGATGGTCATGTGCCAGCAGGGATCCTTTACTGGAGGTAGGATTGTGGTAGCTGCTTCAGAACACTCATGTCCTCATCGGCAGAGAAGTGATTGAATTCGGATGTGCCGCTTTCTCCAGCAGTAGTCCTGCCCCTTTGCTCTGGGGCCAGGTCGTTTCAGATCAGGCTGATGCCAACCCTACCCTGGGGCAGCCTGTCCGCCATGCCTAGCCTTCAACACTCCATCCCTCTGGCCACAGTGATTGGACAGGGCTGAATCTGTAGCACATACTATACCAATGAGAATTCCCCAGGACACTGGCGTAGGTTCTGGAAAGAAAGGGCTTGTGATAGGAAGATCAGCCTATAGATAGAAGCAGCTGCTACCTGAAGCTCAGGGTAAACAGGAATAAAGCAGAGCTGAGCAAGAGAGACATTCCTGAGGCCAGTTTCCAAATATCCTCCAGTGCCGGAGGCTAGATCAGCACCTCCACTCTCCATACATAGGTGTCCATGAATTCTTGGCACATGGGGTTGTGTTTCACGTGAAAAAAAAAATCAGATTCCCTCCACTGTTTACTGGATCTGTGCACCCTGGTGGTGTTCAGATGTTACTCTTGGCTCTGCACCCAGGAATTACTCCTGGCGGTACTCAGGGGACCATATAGGACGCCGGGGATTGGACCCAGGTTAGGAAAGCTAGCGCCTTATTGTCAGATGCTGGTCTGTGCAGTCTCGATTTGTTTGTCTCTAATAATATACTACGACCTGGCATAGAGGCTTTCTTTCAGCAAATAGTCATGCAAATAATGATTAAGTAGGTCATGGAAGCTCCTGTCACCAGCTGGTATTTTTAAAAAAATTCAAGATTCCCCACCCCACCCTCTCCCGTCCTGCGCTTGGCACACATGGCAGCCTCTTGCTCCCACTTCTCAACACCTTATCTGAGGCTTAGCCCTAATGCCTCAACCCTTGGCCTGCGTTTGGAGTTGTATTTGTTTTTGCTTTGTTTTTTTTTTTGCTGTTTTGGGGTACACCCAGCAATGTTCAGGGGTTTCTCCTGGCCCTGCACTCAGGGAATCACTCCTGGCGGTGCTCAGGGGACCATATGGGATGCCGGGGATCGAACCCAGGCCAGTATGGGCCAGCCGCATGCAAGGCAAACGCCCTACCCGCTGGGCTATTGCTCCGCCCCTGGATTTGGAGTTGTAAAGAGGGATATTTTCACTCTGACCCTTTTAGGACCCTCCCACACCCCAAAGGCCCAGCGCTTCAGAAACGCTTTCCAGAACACACCCTGATGGCCACAACTGTTCAGCACTAGCACAGCATAAGGCATGCACCAGAGTACAGGAGGAGAGGGGCTTGCTGCCCGGGCGCTGGTTGTGCGCCTCCTGAAATGTGCAGAGGCACATCTGCCCAGAGAAAAGGGAGGCCCGGAATTGCAAGCTTTGTTATTTTTACTTTTTTTTGTTGTGAGGGCCATCTGTGCAGGTTTGAGCTTGTGTGGAGAAAACCAGGATTTGTAGATGAAATTCAAATGTTGGAAGACTTCACAGGCTGTCACGATGAGACTTTTTCCAGGAGCTGGGGTGGCAAGACTGATATTTTTATAGCAGCGAAGTCCAGCAGCTGTTCAGGGTGAGAGAGCATGTGGGGTCCTTCCATCAGAGAGCATGGTCAGCCCCTCAACAAGGGCCTGCTCAGCATTAGCTCCACCAGGAGACCAGGGAAGCCAGATGTCCACCGCTGAGAGGACGAGGTTGAGGGATCAAGTGAGATCAAGAGAGGATGGAAGCTCTGAGCCCTCTGTCGCTGTCATTGGCACCTCAAAAAGCATGAAGCTACAGATCCATCCATAGGAAATGCTTATGGCCTTCCTTTCACCTGGAGGTTACCCGCAGGCCCCCTGGGTGGAAATGTCAAACCTGCTGTGACTGAGCTGCAGGTAGAGATGGTCCCGTAAAGACCTACCTGTGGAATTTTTTTTTCTTTTTGGGTCACAACCAGCAATGCTCAGGGGTTATTCCTGGCTCTGCACTCAGGAATTAATCCTAGTGGTGCTTGGGGGACCATATGGGATGCCAGGGAATCGAACCTAAGTTGACCATGCATAAGATAAATGCCCTATCCACTGTGCTATCGCTCTAGCCCACCTTTGGAATGTTTTTATTTTATTTTTTACTGAATCACTGTGGCAGTATGATTCAATAAAAAAAAACAACCGGACTCCACAGCTCGTCAGAGCTCCACCCAAGAGAAAAATTGATCTCAAGCCCTGCTCGTCAGAGTCCCACCCTACAGTGGAGACTATTTCAAGCCCAGGTATGCCTGATCCAGAGACTCAGACACACAGGGCAGAGCTGCTACCTCCTTTCCCTGTGCTCAGCTGATCATGAGGCGCCCGGGAGGGAAGGCAAGTTCTAGCCCTGGCCCACCATCCCAACAGAGCCTCTCAAGAAGCTAGAGGGGCGCCGGAGCTATAGCCCAGTGGGTAGGGCGTTTGCCTTGCACGTGGCCGGCCCATGCCGGCCTGGGTTCGATCCCTGGCATTCCATATGGCCCCCACACCATGAGGGCTGCCATTTTCAACATCCGGACTCCACAGCTCGTCAGTGCTCCGCCCAAGAGAAAAGCTAATCTCTCCCAGTTGTGGTTCATCAGTAAATGCACGAGATGAGAGCCTGCTACTGAGAGTATACCACCTGCATGGCAGAGCCTGGCAAGCTACCCGTGTCATATTTGATATGCCTAAAACCAGTAACAGTGATCTGAGGCTCTTCATCACAGGATTGTTACCCATGTCTAAGTACACATGGATTATCCCACAGAGGAATGGAGGAGAATGGGAATGGACTGGAGACACAGTGATGGCCTCTTCTGAGCAGAACTCTTGTTGCTGCTATTGGCCTTCCTAGGAGATCCAAGGCACACAAAACTGACTGGGCGAGTGCTGCTCAGGAGGTCTGCAAGGCCTTGCCACATTCCGGCCTCATGCTCAGACTGGCTTGCTTGGGCAGACAAGCTCTGTTTTTAAAACAGAAACAAAAGGGTGAAATAATTAGTACCAATTGGGCATATGCAGTGTGGGTTACTATGGTCCATTGTGATGAAGATAAAAGTATATTAATAAAATTTTCCCAGCCCTTCTTTTGTGCTTCCCATGAATTCTTTATTAATGCGTGCATCTATCTCCTACTAGGGCAAAGCCATCTCTCTCCTCTGCCCTGCTTCCCATTAAAATGAACAGTGCAGAGAATCACTCCCAGGATCTGTAAACTCATCTGTTTCAGCTGCAGTCTGTCCTCTGATGCCTCAGCTCTCTGTACCACAGCAGCTTAGGGTTTCTCAGCACATGGTGTGAGGGCCTACTTGGTCTTCCTCAGGTGACTATCCCAAGGCTCATGCGGAGTGCAGCAAAGCCTCAGAGTTAATGTGAAGGCCAGAAATAAGACTTTGGGAATGAGGGCCGGAGCGATAGTCCTGCGGGTAGGGTGTTTGCCTTGCATGCGGCCAGCCTATGCTGGCCCAGGTTTGATCCCTGGCATCCCATATGGTCCCCTGAGCACCGCCAGGAGTGATTCCTGAGTGCAGAGCCAGGAGAAACCCCTGAGCATTGCCAGGTATGACTTTGGGAATGATCATTTTCTGCCAAGTGCCCTAGAGTAAAACTTGTCCCTCCTCTGACCCAGATAGTCCCAGAGTTGAGACCCCCTAAGAGGCCCTGTTCCCCTGCTCACCCACTCGTCAGCTACAGGGTTAAGTCGGTGTGAGCTCTTCCACGCTCTTTTTTATATTTTGCTTTTTTGGGTCACACCCGGTGATGCTCAGGGATTACTCCTGGTCCTGAACTCAGGAATTACTCCTGGTGGTGTTCAGGAGACGATATGGGATGCCTGGGATAGAACCCTGGTGGGCCATGTGCAAAGCAAACGTCCTCCCCTCTGTACTATCGCTCTGGCCCCTCTTCCAAGTTCTAAAGGTTGGCTCAGGGGCTTCCAAAAAATCTCTTCACAGTCTGAACATGATGAACTTGACCTGTAGCCCCGATAAAAGCCTTTAATCTGAGGGGAACCCCGAGAACCTCAGAGAGAAATGAATATAGAGCCTACCCTCCCCCCAACACAGATTCCAGGTTCATTGTGTATAATAAGAAATAACACAGGTCCTTAGCAAGAGGGACGTAGACATTTCTAGTTAACAGAGACTTTGTCGGCTAGAATATGTTAACTTTGGACTTTTTTAAAGAAAAGAATGGCACCACTAGGCTTGTTTATCACGGTCCTGGGGGAATGGATTTATCTGTCTAGCTCTCTGATGATGCACTATAGCCTGAGTTCTTATATGCCATTTCTTGCAACCCTTCCAGGAATTGGAATTCAATCAGAATTCAATGGTCCTCTACTCAGACAAGCATTAGAACAAAGGCCTAATTCATTCCTGTTAATGTCTTGCTCTTCAATCTTTTTTTTTTTTTTGCTCTTCAATCTTAACATTGGTCTCTTGCAAGTAGAAGATATATTCTCCCAGACATGAAAAAATAAAATTTTAATAAAAAGTAACCAGTCCATCTATTCATGGTTTTATGGTGCAAATATTTAATGAGTCCCTCTTATATGTTAGGTCCTGAAACTGTGCTAGGAAACAAAATTGGCAGGTGATTACTAAAATAATAAAAATGTTTTATTTTCACTTACGTTGTTTTATTTCATTTGTCTTGCCTGCAACCAACCTGTGTTTGATCCTGGGATCATATAGGGTCCCTCAAGTTCTGCCAGGAGTGATCCCTGGACCAGCTGTAAGCCCTGAGCACTGCCGGATATGGGACACCCTCACACACATACACAGTAAAAAGAAAAAAAAACAAACAGTTAAAATACTGGAGCCATAGTACAGTGGGTGGGGTACTTGCATTGCCCATGGATGACCCAAGTTTGATACTGCACACACCATATGGTCCCCCTGAGCCCCAGGAGAAATCCCTTGAATGCAGAGTAGGAGTAGCCCTGAGTACCATCCAATGTGGCTCCAATTCAAACAAAAAATGTTAGCTTAGGCAAAACAACCCTGTAGAAAGATAGAAAAATGTCTTTTATTCATGTTTATATATGCATAAACATTTTGGACAGAATTTTAACAGCATAATTGTTAAGAACATCTTGAGGAATTTCCACCTTCTACACTGTATGTGTGTGTAGGTTGTTAGTTTATTATAATAAACTTGGTCCATTTTTGTGATCTAAGAAAAAAAACTAAAAATCAATAGCAGTTTTTAATGGGAAGGCACAGTGGTAATACTATGTGTGTGTGTGTGTGTGTGTGTGTGTGTGTGTGTGTGTGTGTGTGTTTGGGTTACACCCAGTGATGCTCAGAGGTCATGCTTACGGTACCATAAGGGATGTTTGGGATTGAACCTGGGTCAGCTGGTGCAGGCAAATGCCCTATTGCTTCAGCCGGGTAGTACTAAATATTGTAAGAACAAATAAGCATCACTTGAGGAAGCAACTAATGATCCCTAAAAGGTGGGTGTGCTGAGTGTGAACCTGCAGAGCTCATCGTGGTTCCCCGATGCAAAGATACTGATTTCAGTATCGTTTGTAGTGACGAAAAAAATAAAATACTTATGAATAAGATGGTGGGTGGGTTGAGTGGAGGGATACACACATTGTGGTTTATTCACACAAGAGATAAGTCCATCAGCTAAAACTGAATAAACTCAGGGCCAGAGAGAGTACAGGGCTAAGGCACTTGCCTCGCATGCAGTTGACCATGTTTTGACCAGGAGTGATCCCTACGCAGAACCAGGAGTAAGCCCTAAGCACCGCCAGGTTGGCGCTCTTCCTCTCCCTCTCCCAACATCCACACAAATGATGGGCTTCAAAGATGGGGCTGAAACTTAAAGAAGGTAGTTCCAGGGGAAATTGTGGTGATGTCAAGTGTTTTGGGATTCTGAGCGCTCAGAGCAGTGCAGAAACTGGCCCTCAGTGCCCTCTGCCAGAGTCTCACAGAAAAATCTGCCTTACTGCCACCACCAGCCAGGCAGTAAGGAGCTCTGAGATCCCTGTTCTGTGGGATACATATTATAGCCACATCCCCAGTTCCCGCTGATGAACACTATGTGGTGCTCAAAGTCACACTGGGAAGTGACAGAGTGGATCCCAGTTCAAGTGACGGCTTCCAGAGCCCCCGGAGAAAACGAGACTGTAGGTCTCAAGATACTTGTAGGCAAGGACGGATTTCTGAGACGAGGGTCCACAAACAGCTCCCAGAGGCCATCATCAAGTCCTTTGTAATGTGGCCGCTGTCACATCAAACCTCTCCCCCAGTGCACCCTCACCCAGAACTCTCAGACGGTAGTGCCCCAACTCTGCTCATACCTGCTAGTTCTTCTCATGCTGTCACACTAGCAGGATTCACCTCTCCTCACCCAAGAGCAGCTGCTCCCAAAGAAGTGCTCTCTCCACCCGCACACAGTAGGTGCTCAGCAAGGGTACCTCACACATCAGCTGGGAAGTTGTCATCAGACTGAAACCTCACTGCAGTTAGAAGCTCCTATTTGGAACTAGCATTGATGGGGAAAGTGACTTAAAAGGGGTGCAGAGTGTTTATTCAGTAAGATAGCATCGTCCTCTTGTCTGAGGCTCCTGGGAAATAGGACTTAGTAAGCCTGGTAGACTGAGCGCATTTGAGTTAAATTTGGAATTGGGACGAGGTAGGGAGAAATCTATGCTCAATGAGTACAAAATGCAATTGTCTGCCAGTGCAGGAACTGAAGTGTCTGCAGCAAATTATATTTAAGACTCTATTGTCACAGGCAGATTAGCTAATGCTTGATTTTAAGTATAGGCTTCTAATGCTATTACTCCTGGTTAGCTCTGCCTGGCAGGTAACCTTGTGGAACAAATGACTGCATTGCTTGAATAACATATTTGATCAAACAGGACAATTCTTTCAAAAAATTGAGTTCTCTGTGGCAATTTGAGACCTGTAATCAGCAAATTAGATGATTACAGCAGGGATAAAAATAGTCTTCTAACAATGTCCAAGGTATAAATGTGATTTGAATTTCAAAATGTTGAACATGTGGTATGAAAATGCACGGTTGGGTAAATATGACTAGACATTATCAGATTTGATTTCTCTTTCCATCCTTGCTCTGAGCTAGAGCTCGACTTTACCAGAGAAAACTCCAACCTTGTTTGTTAGAGAACAAAGATTTGGAGCACACTGTGCTCCAAATCTTAAAGGGCTTTATTTTTATTTATTTATTTATTTATTTTTTGCTTTTTGTCACACCCAGCAATGCTCAGGGGTTACTCCTGGCTTTGAGCTCAGAATTACTCCTGGCAGTGCTCGGGACCATATGGGATGCCGGAGATCGAACCTGGGCCGGCTGCGTGCAAGGCAAACGCCCTACCCGCTGGACTATCGCTCCGGCCCCTTTAGTTTCTCTTATCAACTCATTTGATATGAATGGAACTCTATAATGCTGTCCAAGTTCTGCACAAGGAAGACGGCATTGGAAAACCATCCTACTTAGCTTTCTCTCTTGGGTCCTCTGTCTAGGAGGGCAGATATCTGGTGGTATTTAGCACGTGAATGCGGAGTCAAAGGCATAGTGATGTGATCTGCAGTAAGATAATCCAACCTGTCCTCACGGCTGGTCAGTTACTAGAGCAGGGAAGTTAGACAGCTCTGTACACTATGCCTGACCACCTCCCTTCTCTTGGTTCTTTCTGTTGCTGCAAATCTGCTTCAGAGCAATTGTTCACTAGAGTGGCCATGGTATTATCACTTGGCCTCAGCTAGTCCTAGCTAAATTACAAAACTTACTTGGGTAGACTGAAGCAGTGAAGAGCCAAAGTTTGGAAATATTTCAAGAGGGGAAACTTGATTTTCTTGGCATTTGGGCCACACCCAAGGACGCTTGGCGCCAACTTCCAGCTTGGTGCTCCAGAGTTGCTCAGGGGACCGTATGGTGCCAGAGTGAACCCAGGCCTCCTATACTGCAAAGCTTTGGCTCCAGGCCTTCGAGCTACTGCCTCAGCCTGAAGAAGCTTCAATTTATTTACTGGTAGCTCTTTGGTTTTTGTCAGAGCCAAAGAAAATGCTGATATTTTTTAATTTTACTTAACCATCTAGGACTTATCCTTATTGACACAGATGAATACAAGATACCTATATTAACATTCTTAAAAAGTACTCATTTCCAGAACTGTAGCTTTCCAACAATTTATGTATCATTCAACACAGCCAACAATACTCTACAAAATAACTTGCCAGTCCATGAGTTTTTATTATATTTATTAATTCATAAATGTAGTACTTACCTCAAACATGCTTTCAAACCAGTATTACCTCACATTTATCAAACTTTCAAAGATACAAAACTTTAAAAATAAGTTTATTTCATTGCCATGTTTTTGCATAGAAAATGCCAAATATTGATTAACCACCTGCTTTTTGGATTTTTTTTATTTTATTTTTTTTGCTTTTGGGTCATACCGGTAACACTCAGGGGTTACTCCTGGCTCTGTACTCAGGAATTACTCCTGGCAGTGCTCAGGGAACCATATGGGATGCCGGGGATCGAACCCGGTCGGCCACATACAAGGCAAATGCCCTACCCGCTGTGCTATGGCTCTGGCCCCAAATGTTTACCATTTAAAAAAAAGGTTATTGCTCTCAGGAGTAGACAGCTCACCAGGTTAAACATGAGCAAAGTATACAGCATACACTTAAAAAGTTTAAACCCGGTCGGAGCACTGCCAGGCTTAGGTCCTAAACGCAAGGCAATGCTCATCAGGGCTGCGGATATAGGTCAGTGGTAGAGTGTAGGCCTTGCCTGTGTTAGGCCCTGGGTTCAATCCCCAGCACCACCAAACAAATTCATTGCTTTTAAAGACAAAAGTGTCTCTAGGATGAAATAGGAGTATTATGAAGTAAATCACTACATGCAGATTTATAATGCATTTATTAGGAAAATTTTGTCAAAACTTGCCAGAACTATATATAACATTACAATCTGAAAGTAGGGTTTCAAGTTCATATAAATAGGAACAGGCTTGAAAAAAGCTGATTCGTTTTCTACTTAAGACTTTTGCACAATGAGAGAAAAATACCAAGTTGAAACAAAGGCATTTACTTTCTCACCTTCCCTTTTATGAAGCCATACATACATACATACATACATACATACATACATACATACATACATACATACATACACACACACACACACCAAAACACTCTCGAGAAAGTGAAACATACTTAACAAGGCCACTACTTTGAGAATGTTCAGTAGGATGTGATGGAATCTGTACCCGTTAGGCCTCCTCCATCAGTAAGGCACTTGGTGATTTCATCTGTGCTCAGGGAACAGACATCCTGGCCTTAAGCTACATATAATATTTTGCTTTGCATTTTCTTCTTGAAAGAATTACTTTAGGCTACTGTTACATTAAAAAAGTTCTCCAAAGAGAAATTCTTTAGGTAAAGTTTTAGGTAAGGAATGGCATGAGGGAGAAATGACAGAAGCCGCATTCCCAGCTCAGGAAGTCCGAGATATGAGACTGCATTTGATACTCACACTTCAAAAGTTTCTTCTGCTTGAAAGACTTGAGCTTCAAGAAGAATTTGCTATAGCCACAAGTTGATTTCTAACTTAATTACCACACACAGCTCATTAAACCAGCTGTCTCAAAGACAGCGTTACCTTTATGAAAACACAACAAAACCAAAAAAACGGATAGACATAGCAGCACTTACAAAAAAAAAAAAAAACAGTTCATAAAAGGCATTGTACATTATACATTATCAGCTTGTACCCCGTCAACTAAAGAGTGTGAAAGGGTAGACTCCAGCACAGCTGGTTGCAGGCTACACTTCACAATGCTCACAACCACCTGTTCCATTTAGTTCAATACAACCCAGAACACCCCACAGGAGACCGCAAGCAACATGGCACTCCTGAACGTCAAGCCTTTGTCATCTGTATGAATAGTCAATCAAGTCAAGTATCACCCTCCCTAGCAGCATCTGGAGCACTCACTGGTGTTCTGGAGGTGGCTGGTGTACTTGACCCACTTATTTTAAAAAATCTAAATATTCAATAAAAAACATTTCTCCCTGTCCAATGCCATCCACAGAAACACTTCTGTTGTAGAAGAGACATGCTCTTCACTTAAATATCTGTGAAAGCTAGTGCATGCCTCTGCTGCCGTAGACAGGAGAGAGCTCGGAGCAGGCGCGTCTGCATGACTGTCTTTGGTGGAGAACGCTGGGGTGGTCATGCTGTTTCCTGCCCACTGCTCTGCTTCTTACTGCTCTGTGGCGGGGTGAGGACCCCCGAAGGAAGAGGAGAAATTCTATTTTGTTCAGACAATATGGCTTTCTTGGCTTGGGCTTTGTCCTGTTAAAAAAATGAGAAATGTTAAAACGAGACATTGGGCATGACTGTCTGCTTCTCTATGGAAAGGGATGAGAAATAGCAAACAACAGCTTAGAAGTCTCTGGTCCACAGTGTTTAGACACAGCATCTACAGACCAGTTTTGTTTCTCCCCCACCCAAGGAATTCAAAGAATTGGAGTATTTCTAGAATATCTGGAGGCTGCTTGAATGAATGCAAAGAGTTTTGAGAGTGTCAAGAATTTGTCTGGCCCTGAGTGCTTATGGTTGCTGCCTTGGAGTCCCCAGAACACCTCCGACCCAAGCCCAAGATGTCTGTCGACTACAGATCCGGCCCCTGCTTTAAAAGTACAGAAACACAAGGAACTGCGCTCTCACCAGCAAATCCAAGCTGTTTATATGGGTCTGGATGTTATGCGCATCTTCAGCAGGAACGCCCCTGAAGTGCTTAAGTTTTGAACTTCCTGTCTCCCTTATGACCATGGCAAACGGAACCATCCACTTGACACACTTCTCAATATCACACCACTGATACCCTGCAATGAAAATGAATTTTAGTCTCAATGTGAGGACCAAGAATTGTGTAACAACACCTTGTGAGCACACTGGGAAGCCAACATACCTGAGACTTTTTGCATCAATTCAGAGGAAGAGAAATGATACAAGGCAGAAGCAGCAAGTATTCCATAGGAAAACTCTAAGCAGCCAACATCCAGGACACAGAGATCTAAAAGCTATGGGAAAGAAAGAGCAATGAAACAGTTCTCTAACACACAAGCCTCCCAGGGAAGCCCAGAGGTAATGGAGTCACTTACCTCTGCAATCTGTATGAAGATCTGTTGAGGATACTGCGGCAGGAGCACTTCATAAACATCATTCAAGTATGCGACCTGCATGTATACATTCAGCCAGGACACAATGGTCAGGGGACTTAAATGCCACTGTAGGGCCTAAAGGAAACAAAAAAGATACACATGGTTGAGAAAAAAATTCGGTTCTCCTTGGTCCTCTCAAGGAACTCATGTCCCATGCCACAACTGTGTTCAAGTGGAGATCACCTGGATAAATGGACTCATGTTCCATGTGGGAAAGACAGGATATGTGCACTGGAAAAGAAGACTGACACATTCACTTGGAACCTACCTGCATAATGATCAATTCCATGTTAAGAATCTGATCTCCTGAACAAGCCCCATCGGTAACATAAGCAAACTGGTGCAATTTTGGAGGATAGATTTCCTAAAATTAAATAAAAGTTGTTACTAAAAAAGAAGAGTCACTCTCTAATCTGCAATTTGTATGAAGATCTGTATGTACATTTCTTTTTCTATGTTGGTATGTGAAGAAAGGGCAAATGTACAGAGGTGGGGTAAATATAGGAACAAGTCCAATGCTTCCAAAGGTGTTAAGCTGTGAGAGAAATGGAACACCCACCATCACAAATATTGTAACAAATATTATAAATAAATAAGCACTCCAGAGTATTTCTGAAATTTTCACCTTTTCAATACCATTCGTAAAATAGCAGTTTGGGGGAAAGTTTATTTTAAAAACTATGAGGATGCTCAGAGACAGACATGGGGCAGAGCTGCTACTTGCTCTCCCTGTGCCCAGCCCGCCACAAGGAGCCCAGGAGAGATGGCGGGTTCTAGCCCTGGCCTGCCAGCCCAGCAGAGCCTTGCAACAAGCCAGATGACCCCCCACTCCATGAGGGCCTCCATTTCCACATCTGACTTCTCTCGTCAGAACTCCACCCAGCGCCAGCCTACACAGTCCGGCCCCGAAATCCACCCTGCTGCAGTCTTTTTTTTTTTTTTTTTTTTTTGGGTCACACCCGGCAATGCTCAGGGGCTACTCCTGGCTCTGCACTCAGGAATTACTCCTGGCAGTGCCCGGGAGACCATATGGGATGCCGGGATCGGACCCAGGCCAGCACAGGCCGGCCGCATGCAAGGCAAACGCCCTACCCGCTGGGCTATCGCTCCGCCCCAGCGCGTCTTTTTAATCCGGCCCAGGTATGCTGATCCAGAGACAGACATGGGGCAGAGCTGCTACTTGCTCTCCCTGTGCCCAGCCGCTCACAAGGAGTCCAGGAGAGATGGTGGGTTCTAGCCCTGGCCCGCCAGCCCAGCAGAGCCTTGCAACAAGCCAGATGACACCCCACTCCATGAGGGCCTCCATTTTCCACATCCGGACTTCTCTCTTGTCAGAACTCCACCCAGCAGACCAGCCTATCACAGTCCGGCTCGCGCGGCCGCAGCGGCCGTGCAGTTCATCATTAAATGCTGGATTTAGAGATGACTGCAAGAGTATGCTACCTGCATGGCAGAGCCTGGCAAGCTACCCGTGTTGTATTTGATATGCCAAATACCAGTAACAATTATAGACCTCATTCCGGAATGGATTGTGGCTCTTTATGTTCCTGGAGCAAGCAGATGCCCTTGGGCTCTACTAGCATGAGACAGGACATATGGAGATGTTACTGGGGCCCGCTCGAGCAAATCAATGAACAACGGGAAGACAGTGATACAGTGATACCAATGTATCTGAAAGCTGCACCCTTCTATTCTTGTAAGTCATAACAAAGTTGTAATCCTCTTAGATCCAAGTTATCATTACTATTTTTTTTGGCTTAAGTACTGTACTTTAAGCAAAAAGTACAGTACAAAAATACTGTACTTTTTTTTGCTTAAAGTTACTGTATAGTGTTTTATATGCTCCCCAATACTCTTCTTGTTTAATTTCGAGTTTTTTGGGGTTTTTTTAAATGTGTCTTAACTTTGGGAGTCACTTACCTCAAGTTTGGCAGCAATAAATAAAGATGAAATCCCAATAAGTTGCCAAAAGGGTTTTGACAACATTTTGTTGTGTTGCCATGTACCGATCAAAGAAATCCTGTGCCAAGTAAAATGTCTCTCTGTGAAGTTTATAGACTTCACACACCTGAAAAAAAATTTAGTAAGTTTTAGAACAAATGCTTAAGGCAAAAAAAAAAAAAAAAAAAAAGAAAAAAAAGAAAAGAAACCTGTCATGAGTTGTAGTGAGGACAATCCAGGAATGGAAGTAAGGTAGATACACAGCCTGGTGAAATCAGTATTTCCATAGAAAAACTACATTTTCTCAAAGGATGTTTTTTTTTTTTTATGTATTATGAGTTGAAGACCAATTGTTTAAAACTGGACAATATCAGGATTAAAGTTTGAAAGCTTGAACATACATTTACTTATAAATTATAGAGCATATACCCACTATGAGATATAGTGACAGTATATGGAATATACTAAGGCAATAATCAGGGCCGGAGCGATAGCCCAGTGGGTAGGGCGTTTGCCTTGCACGTGGCCGGCCTGTGCTGGCCCGGGTTCAATCCCCGGCATCCATATGGTCCCCGAGCACCGCCAGGAGTAAATCCTGAGTGCAGAGTCAGGAGTAACCCCTGAGCATCGCCGGGTGTGACCCAAAAAAGAAAAAAAAAATCAGGACAATTCATCTGTCATCAAATGTTGTATAATGACATAAAACTAATATTTCTAAACAGAACATCCCTTATAAGTGCTAAAGAAAAAGCATCACAGAAAACATCAGAAGAAAATCTCATCACCAGTTCAGGCTGAGCCTATTTAGAGAGTTTTATTAAGTGCCACATACAATCTGATTAAATGTATAACTAGAGTTTTTATTGTCCCCATGAACAAACTCTTAGACTTATCTCACCAGCAAATAACTGGACATACAATATGAATACTCCTGCAAGTGTATACTCTCCGAAAATGAACAGAATTAGTTCATAGGGAATATTTAGACATTATACTTCCACATGTGCTCATTCATAAAACACATCTGCCTCATATGTCCTTCCATGTCATAGAAGACTATTTCTCATCTACCCGAGTCGTTAAAAGTGTCCTTTAAACAAATGCCATGAGGAGGCTAGAGAGATAATACAGCAGACTGCCTTACACATGGCTAACAGGTTTGATCCCCAGCACCCCAAATGGTCCCCTGAGCCCTCCAGGAATGATCCCTGAGCATACTGTCAAGTATGGCCCAAAAATAAAACAGAAAAACTGGGCCAGAGCGATGGTACAGCGGGTGGGCGTCTGCCTTGCAAGCGGCCAACCCAGATTTCAGCCCCAGCACCCTATATGGTCCCCTGTGCACTGCCAGAACAATTCCTGAGTGCAGAGTCAGGAGTAACCCCTGAGCATTGCTGGGTATGACCCAAACAGAAAAAAAAAAAAAAAAAAAGAAAAAAAAAACAGAAAACTGATAAAATGGAGTGATAGCTTACAGCAGGGAGGGCGTTTGCCTTGCGCGCGGACGACCGGGATCAATCCCTGGCATCCCATATGGTCCCCGAGCACTGCCAGGAGTAATTCCTGAGCGAAGAGCCAGGAGTAACCCCTGAGCATCACCAGGTGTGACCCAAAAAGGAAAAAAAAAAAAAAAAAGGTATCTTTTGAGGAAAAGAGGTTTTAGGAATTCTTTGAAGGACCTATGCAAATACTTAACGATCACTGGATATAATTATCATGTCATCTGAGACACAGAATGTGTCAATGCAATCAATCACACAATCAGACCACAATATAATAGGATTCTAGAAAAGGACAATGTTTCCAGGCAGTAGGAAGACTGGCTCTCACCTCCATCAACCAATCCAGAAGAATTGCTCGCATTTTAGGTTGCAGAAGAGGGTGTCGCTGCATAAAGTGCTTATCCCTTAAGTATGTCTTTTCCTTGTTTAACATGATTTTCCAAACCTCCTCTCTATTTGCCCAGCTATATATAAAAAAAAAAGGTCATTATTAGTAGCCATCCATACCAAGTGTGGGGTGAAGGTAAGCACGTGGAAGAAGAGATCGGGAATGCAAGAGTTAGTTAACTCACTTCAGTATAGGCAGTGGAGAGGCCCTGGCTGGGGCAAAGCTCTGAGGGTCAGACACAGAGTTTGGGTAAAAGCAGTTCATCTTCTTCTTTGTCAGGTGTGGGTATCAAGGAGCAGGGGTTTATACAGACCGTACTATTATCATCCCAAGGCTGTAAAAAAAAAAAAAAAGACAATTTTAAATCTTTGATATAAGCCATCTATTTTTATATTCATCGACCTGAAGAGTGGCAAGGAAGTCACACTGAACAGTAATCTAAGTAAGATTTGGCCAAAATTAAGATAGTTGGCTTACTCAAGAAAAAGCCCCCAGAGTGACAGTACAGCAGGTAGGGCGTTTGCCTTGAATGCAGCCAACCCAGGTTTGATACCCGGCATCCCATATGGTCTGAGCAGTGCCAGGAGTAATTCCTGAGTGTAGAGCCAGGAGTAACCCTTGAGCATTGCTGGGTGTGACCCAAAAATAAAATAAAAAAAAAAAAAAACAAGGGCACAATAATGACTTTGTGTTTTTGTTATTTCTACTACTAGCTTTTAAAATAACAATAACAATAACAGACCCCATTCTTTCAGGGGTCTGAAGGAATGGTTTGAGGCTCTTCATGTTCCTGGAGCAAGGTGAGGCCCTTGGGTCTAGCACACGACAGGGACGAATGGAAATGTTACTGGCACCCTCTTAAGCAATGAACAAATCAATGAAAAACGGGAAGACGAGTGACAAATGATAAGCTTTTGGAGTCTAAAATTGTAGTGTATATACCCAAGAAAATTTGAAATGAACTATATGCTGTATCCTCCATTATCATCAACTATATGAGGTGCCAGATCACAGGAAATTAGACAAAATGCAAAAAAAGTTTTTATATGGCCAAAACAAAATCTAGGAATTGGAATAGTACAACAGGTAGGACATCTGCCTTGCATGGCACCCAAATGGTCCCCCAAGCACTGCCAGGATCGATTGCTTCCTGAGTGCAAAACCAGGAGTAACCCTGAGCACTGCTGGGTGTGGCCCCAAACCAAACCAAAACTCTGTATGGTCATGTCTTCTGAAGAACACTGTGGGATTATCCAATCACAATCCAAAGATATAACAAGTTCAACTAATTTATTAAAATTTGTCAAGGAAATAGAAGATAGAATTTTTTTTGTTGATAAGAAAAAAAGTAAAACATGTATACCACCCGTATACCTAAAAGAGACCCAGAAAAACTGAGCACACAGTTTAAGAGACCATCTTAGAATTTCTAGCAAAATATTTACACTCCATATTCATAAATAAAAAAGATCAAAAGTGTAAAATGACTGCCATCTATAATTAAAGTCTCCCATTAAAAAAAAACTACCACTTGTGACATTTGTTTCGCTACAGGACTAACAGAATGTTATATATTGGGAATCTTGCTTTCCTTAACTCAATGCAAAACAAAACCCCACCTAGTTAAAACCAAATCAAACACTGGTTATAGGATAGATTAAGAGATCTGTGGAGATAGAACCTAAACACTCCAGAGGACCTTTGAAACATAGTGCCACAGCCTTGCAGAGTGCGACTCAAAACTGATAAAGCAGATCAAACATTATTAAAAATTCAAACAATATGCCTTTACTTTTTTTTTTTTCTTTTTTGGGTCACACCTAGCAATGCTCAGGGGTTTCTCCTGGCTCTGTACTCAGAAATCACTCCTGGCGGTGCTCGGGGGACCATATGGGATGCCGGGGGATCGAACCCGGGCCGGTATGGGCTGGCCGCGTGCAAGCAAATGCCCTACCCGCTGGGCTATCACTCCGGCCCCCCACTTTTACTTTTTTTTTTTTTTAATTTCTGGACCACACCAAGTGGCGCTCAGGGCTGTGTGCAGGATCACTCTGGGAAGGGCTTGGGGGACCATATGTGATGCCCAAGGTTGAACCCGGGGTTAGCCAATTGCAAGACAAGTACAACCACTGTATTCTCTCAACCCTCCTTTTCTTTCCTTTTAATGCTTCCCGTTTCTGCTGCTTTTTGGATGTACACCAGTGGTGCTCAGGGTTTGCTCCTGACTGCATTCAGGGATCACAAGAACATATGGGGTGCAAGGAATCAAATGTGGATGGGCTGCATAAAAGCAAACAGTTTATCTGCTGCCCTATACCTCCAAGCCCTCTTTAAAAGCATCTACGGTATTTTATTTTATTCAGTTTTCAATATCTGGAAAATACTGTTCTTTTGCCATCTAGGTATTTCCCCTCTTATTGTCCTATTCTTTTTGTTTTCCATTTTGGGGTCATACTTAGATCTCTGAAGACTACTCCTAGCTAGGCGCTGGGGATCAGACTCAGGCCTCCAAAATGCAAAGCACACACTCCAGTCATTTTGAGAGATATATCCCTGGCACCATCCTACTCTGAAAAGAAGTCTATAGTTTTGGTTTTTTCCCAGCAATTTTATAGAAGAAACTACACTTGATCTTAGCCAAAAAGGCCAAGAAGTGATGATTTTGTAGAAGATATGGCAAGTAACATTCCTACATAAGTTGGAAACTTCGGCTTTTTTTATAAGAGCAGGGTGATTATCAATGTTGACTGAAGAAGAAAAAGAAATAACTGAAATGACTATACACAGAAACAGAAACTTGGGCTCTAAGCACTATCTGGTAGCGCTCACAACACACCGGTCACTTTCAGAGGAGGCCCAAGACTTTTTAGGGTGTACGAGACAAGGCAGGATAAAGCCCTTCTCCAACCTGCAAAGAACCGGGCATGCAAATGAATCAAACACTTCCTGCCAACAGCTGTGGAGAAGAGCAATCTCCTTTTAATTTCTAGGATCATGTACTGGTAACAGTTCCTTGATTCAAAAAGGGTCCCATTACAGTAACTCTAAGTTGCTCTTTATTAAAAAAATGAATTTTAATTTGATAAGCAGAAGAAACTGGTACCACCCTCTATGCCAGATGGCCGAAACAGCTGAGAATTGGCCTCTAGAGATAAAATGGCAGCATTTCCCAACCAGCAGTTCAGAGGCAAATGAGGTGAGCCATAAGCAAACAAATAGTAACCAAAGTCGGGTTTTTAGGAATCACTGTATGAAGCAGAATAAATGAAGTCTATGTCCTTTGAGTGTATACCCATAAAATCAGCATGTTTGATCTAAAACTTACTTCCTTACGAAGAAAGTAAGCCTGACTTTATGAGTGAATGGGAGAGCAAGAATACAATTTTGACCATTTCTAACTACTCTCGACTTCCTTCTGCCAGTTTTAATTATCAGGACTAGCTTATGCAAAATTAAGCTCTGAAAAGGAACTGAATAGAAAGCTCAGAAAGCCACTTAAATTTTAAAGTCAGGTTTCACGCAAAATATTAAAACAGATACTGAAATTTTAGACAAAAGCTTATTTTTTTTCATTAACAAAGGCATGAGCAAAGGATCATAAATGTTGCCCGTAGTCTTGATGAAGAAGTTAATGGAGTTTAGCATGACAAGTAGCTCAAGACTGAGCTGAATTATAACTCTAATTAGTAGACAAAAGTTTGTTATACCAAACTCCAGCTTCATGAGTCTACATAAACAAATATTTGCTCCACAAATCAATGTAAACATGGACGCTATCTACTGTATAGTCCAGAAACCTGTTGCCATTGATCTCTGAGTAGCCAGTGAGTTGAAAATGACATGGCCATTCATGTACCACAGCTATCAATTCCCTGTGGGCTTGGGTAGAGTCAAATGTATTCTCAGCACAGTATCCTGATAACAGAAATTACTCCCAAGGTCAAAAAAAAAAAAAAAAAAACCAACATTAAGGATGGCTTTGCTTCATCCTCCGATGGAAATTTCAATTCAGTGACAAAAATAAACACAGCTAAAAACATAGAACTATTAGTTTCACAGACTGGAAAGTAAAATTTTACACTACTAATAAAAGTTAATTTGCTTGCTTTGAAGGCTTTAGGAGAAAAGGGGAGAAAACAAAACCTGACAAAACTTAGGACGCAATGCTTTTAATTTTTTCTTTTTTTTTAACAAAGCCACTTTATTTTTATTTTATTTAATTTTTGTTTTTTGGGTCACACCCAGCAATGCTCAGGAGTTATTCCTGGCTGTGCACTCAGGAATCAATTCTGGCGGTGCTTAGGGGACCATATGGGATGCCAGGGATTGAACAGGGTCGGCTGCGTGCAAGGCAAATGCCCTACCCACTCTGCTATCACTCTGGCCCCTAATTTCTTTTTTTTTTTTTTTTTGGGTCACACCCGGTGATGCTCAGGGGTTGCTCCTGGCTCTGCACTCAGGAATTACTCCTGGCGGTGCTCAGGGAACCATATGGGATGCTGGGGATCGAACCCAGGCCAGCATGGGCCGGCCGCGTGCAAGGCAAACACCCTACCCACTGGGCTATCTCTCCGGCCTCCCTAATTTCCTTCTTAAAGTGAAGCATTTCTCTGGGGCCAGGCGATAGCCCAGCGGGTAGGGCATTTGCCTTGCACGCAGCCGGCTTTTGCCGCCTGGGTTCGATCCCGGCACCCATAGGTTCCCCAAGCACCGCCAGG
This sequence comes from Cryptotis parvus, assembly GCA_021461705.1. Lineage (NCBI taxonomy): Eukaryota > Metazoa > Chordata > Mammalia > Eulipotyphla > Soricidae > Cryptotis > Cryptotis parvus. The sequence continues at coordinate 22,999 of JAJIBD010020899.1, forward strand.
AGTAACCTGAGTGCAGAGCCAGGAGTACTGAGCATTGTGACCAAAAAGCAAAAAATAAATAAATAAATAAATAAATAAATAAAATTAAAAAAAATAAAAAAAGTGAAGCATTTCTCCTAATAAAGGAAATAAACCCTTGGTGATATTCAGTGGAACCTCCCCAGAAATGCTAATTAGGAGGGTCTAATGGCAATGACAACTTTAATTGCAAACAGTGTGCCCACATCTCTGAAGTTCTTCATTTTCCCAATCCAGCAGCTAGGGACGGTACATACTGACATGGTCTAGTTGGAGTCAGTGACCTAGTTGGAACCACTGCTCTTTTATCTGCGACAGGGTCAGAAGCCCTGATCAGTGAGTTTGGAGATAGGCTGTTTCCCCTACCAGAGTCCTAACTACAGTTACCAGCCACTTCTGGAAGCAGTGAGATAATAAAGGACTTTTCTGCTAAAAACTTCTGATATTATGACACATGAGAATGCATGAAATTCAGAGGGGAGCCTTCTCAAAGGAGGGGCAAGAGAAAACTGACAATTAAGAAAACATAAGGCTGGAGGCTGGGAGATGGTTCAGCAGGTGAGGCACTTGCCCTAGACCATAGCTGACCTAGTTCAGTCCCTAGTACCCACATGGTCTCCCTGAAGTTTACTAGGAGTGACCTAGTAAACCTGAAGTTTACTAGTTACTAGGGAGTGACCCCAAGCTTAGAGCCAGGAGTAAGCCCTGAGCTTACCGCTGGACGAGACACTCCCAAAACAAAACAAAAAAGCAATAATTACATAGAATGCTCTATTAATATATATTCTGGCCCAGGGAGCAGTGATCCACTCAAACAAGTGCCAACTGGGTTGAAGTACTGAGACATGACCTTTTGGAGAAGAAAGGCCCTTACATGATAAAACTATGGACAGGAGAGAAGTTATATTCGCCAAGCTCCATCACCTTCCCCCAATGGGCTGTGTCCAAAGGTTTACCACCGGCCTGGAAGACAGGCTAAGTGGACTCCGCCCCTGGCTTGCAGAAGTGAGTCAGTTACTTTCTTCCTTAAGAGTTTGTTTCCTCAAGGGCAAATGAGAGAACTGAGCTATGTGATGTCCACTCTGGTTCTTCCCAACACCCGAGCATATTTGTAAAGTCAGGAGTGCAGGTCATGAACACAGGGCCTTCCTTCCCGGAATCCCAAGGCTGCCCGAGTGACAGGCACACTGTTCAGTCATCTGAACTGTGGCCAAGTTACAGAAAAGGACTTCGGTGGAGCCGGGGACTAGGACAAACAGGAGGCCTCCGCTAAAGCCCAATCAGTAAGTGCACCTACCTGACCGCCACATTGGTTTGTCACCATCCGGTCAATTTTGGCAATTTCTTCATCAGGATCCTGCAAAAACTACCATAAAGTAACCGGCACCGCCCAAGGGCACATCAATTGGAGTCCAGAGGAAGAGAGAAGAGTGAAGAAAAAGTTGGTTAGGCAACGTGCACCACCTCTACCAAATGCACCACCACCCTCAAACCTACCACCCCCTAAAACGTGTGGGCAGGACCCGCCCAGCCCCCAGGTAAGATGGGGGGGGCAAATTCTACCCCACCTGTCCCCTTTGTACTCACAACGGCCACATTTGCCTTTCTTTTCCTGGTTCGAGCTGAAACCTCGTTGCCACTTTCCTCTTTCATGGTGCCCCGCTCCTTGGCATCCCCTGCAAGAGCAGAGTGGCACGAAGGTGAGTCTCCCCCCACCTCCGTCTGGGCCGCCCCTCCCCACCGCTGCCCGGGGCGCCGGGACTCACCTCTCCCGCCTCTCCCTCGGCATGGCGCGGGGTCAGACGTCAGGGCTGCGGGGCACGGAGCGGGCAGCGCGGTGAGAGGCTGCGGCGGGGCCCGGGAACCCCTCCCCATCACCCCCACGCGGGCGGGCGGCGGGGAGAGGCGGCGGCGGGAGCTCCCGGGCCGCCCGACCGGGAAAATGGCCGATGGGCCCGGGTGGCCTGTCACCCGCGGCGCCTCCAACAGCCCACGATGCCGGGTCCCGACCCAGGGCAGGGGGAGGCCGGACGCCCCCCGGCCCCCACCCCGAGCAGGCCCACCTCCTCCTCAGGGCCCGGGCGGCCTCAGGTACCCCCACCACCTCTCCAGCCCGTCTCTGGAGTCACCCACTGGGGCACCCCACGCTGACGCCCGCAGGGACCCGTCCCGCCCCACCCCCACTGCGGCCCGGCGGAACCCCGAGGACCGGCCCTTACCCGAAGCCGTGGCGGCGGCGGCGGGCGTGCACGAGCCGAGGTGGGAGGCAGGAGGCAGCGGCGAGCGGGAAGCCGGGAAGCGGGAGGAGGCGGCGGGCCGGGCGCGCGGCGGCGGCGCTGGTGGTGGTGGCGGCGGCGGTGGTGGCGGGATCCGCGCCCGCCCCCTACACCGCGCAGGCTGCCTCGCCGGCTGCTCCTGCGCCCGGCTAAGAGCGGGACATTTAAAAAATCCCTGCGCGCGGAACCGGCCCCCGGCCCGCCCTCGCGCCCTCCGCCCACCCTCCGCCCCGCCCCCGGCCGGGCTCCAGCCGCTCAGCGGCCGCCCTGAGCGCCGCCGCCTCGCCTCAGCGCCGGCCGGCCGAGGCGCCGGCTCGCGGGGGGGCGGGCCGGGGCGGCGCGGGCGGGGCCCACTGACAGGGCCTGCGCGCAGGGGAGGCGGGGCCGGGGGCGGGGCCCGGGGAGCGCGCGGGGCCTGCGCGGCGGGAGCTGCGGAGCCCGCGCGGGGCGGGACGCGGGGCCGGGCCAGGCCGGCCGGCTGGCGCGCGCGGGGCGGGGGCGGGGCCGCGCCGGGTCGGACGCGGGAGAGGTCAGGCGCGAGCGCGGCCGCGGGGCGGGGCTCGGGGGCGGGGGCCGCGCGGCGCCGGGGCGGCAAAAAGCCGCGTGGCCGGCCCGGGTGGAATGTAAACACTGCGAGAGGCGAGGGTCCGGCTCCCGAGGCGAGTCCCGGAAGTGGGGGGCGTTTGGCGGGGGAGCCGGCTGGGAACGGGGTTCCGAGGAGACGCCTGCTGCCCGCCCGGCCGCCCGCACGGTCCCTCCTCCCGCACGTGCTCCTCCCGCCCCCGCGACGTAGGGATCCGGGCTGTGACTCCGCGGTGGGGATGTGCTCAAGGTCACGGTGTCTGATCACTGGGCCTGTAACGTGGGGGCTGCTACCTGTAGGAGGCGGCGCTCCAGTGCGTCGTCTGTGATTCGGGACGCCCATCCATCCGTTCGTGCGTGTGCTTGCAAGGAAAAGGAAAAGTTGAGCACCTGGGGCCAGAGCCATAGTAAGGCCAGGAGGACGCTTCTCTGCTAAGCGGCTGAACAGGGCTCGATCCCCACCATATGGTCGCCCAGCTCCGCCGGAGTAAGCCCTGAGCACTGCTGGCTGTGGTGCCCAACCCCGGCTTCCCAGTTATGGTCGAGCACCTTTAGGGTACCGCCATGATTGCCGGCCCACCTAAAATCTTTGCGACTCTGGGATTCCTTTGCCGTCCTTGTGGGGCTACAGGGAGTAGAACCTTTCTGGGGTTTCTGGTCAGCCGTATGTTATAATCAAATCCACGTTCAAGTCCACGAAAGCAGGCTCTTGCCCCTCAGTCGTCCTCACCACACCTTCCCCCACCTCCCCTGCCACCCTCTGTCCTCTTCCACCTCAAGACCTTAGAGCTGACAACAGGATGGCGGACGTGGCAACCAGAATCCGCCGAGGAGCTGAGAACAACTCGCCTGCCAAATCGGGTCAGAGCAGTAGTACGGCGGGTGGGGCACTGCCTACCCAGATTCCATCCCCAACACTCCTTATCGTCCAGACCACTGCCAGGCATAATTCCTAAGCGCAGAGCCAAAAGTAATCCCTGAGCATTGCCGGGTGTGGCCCCCAAACACAAACAAGCAAAAATCCCCACAGTTCAACTAGCTCTGAATATGGATGGCTCTGGAAGGTTGGGCCCACACCTGGCTGCCTGTAGTCCAGGGAAGTATGATGTGTAAGAGGGATCTTAAAAAAAAAAAGGGTGGGGCCGGAGGCGATAGCCCAGCCGGTAGGGTGTTTACCGGGGTTTGATCCCATATGGTCCCCTGAGTAAATCCTGAGTGCAGAGCCAGGAGTAAGCCCTGAGCATTGCTGGGAGTGATCCCAAAACAATAAACAAATAAATTAATAGATAAAAGACCTTAGAGTAATGTAGTTTAGTGTCACTGAGTGCTCATCCTCAGAGCTTCAAGGCTCTCAGTGAACACTGCAGTGACCAAAACACACCCTCTCTCCGGCAGTTACCCACTGCATGCCTCTTCCTGCTTGCTTTCCAGGCCTTCATCTTTTCTCTCCTCGCTCCTTTCTTGCTGGAATGGATTTTAATTTAACTTATGAATGAACCTTGAAGAAACACACCGGCCAGTGGAACTTATTGGCAAGTAAGAGCATTGAATCATTATAACTTGATTGTTGGGCTCTGTGGTGCTCAGGGGGCTTCCCCTGACTCTTGCTCCACATTTGCTCTCTACCCTGCTCAGGGAGCTGCTTGGAGAGAAAATCTTTCCCAGAATGGATTCCTTAATTTTTTTTTGATTTTTTATTGGGGGATCACACCCCGCAACGCTCAGAGGTTTCTCCTGGCTCTGCACTCAGCAATTACTCCTGGCGGTGCTAGGGGGACCATATGGATACCGGGATCGAACCCAGGCCGGCAGGCCAGCCGCGGCAAGGCAAACACCTTACCCGCTGGGCTATCGCTCAGGCCCCAAGATTCCTTAACCTTTGTGGAGAAAGTCTTTCCCAAAAAGGATTCCTTAATTTTTGTGGAGAAAGTCTTTCCCAAAAAGGATTCCTTAATTTTTGTGGAGAAAGTCTTTCTCAGAAAGGAATCCTTAATTTTTGAGAAGAAAGTCTTTCCCAGAAAGGATCAGCTCCTGAAAGGCGTCTAACAGAACTTAAGCAGCTGTAGTGCTCTAGCCAGACAGGGTTGATCAGGGGAAGGAGTGGCTGATCAACTCTGCGCTCCTGACTACCAAAGGAGGCTCTCTCATGAAGTTACACACAGAATCCAGAAGGAGAGAGTGAGTTGTGAGTTAGGGACCAAGCAGGATAAGCAAGACCCAGTGCCAGGAAACCCGAGTATGGGAAGGCCCTGGAGGCTTGGCTCTCATCCTCCTGCATCACTGAAAATCTGTCTACACAGGCCTGCCAGGTCAATTGGAATCAAGGGCCCTGATCCGTGTTCTACAAGCCGTGGTTGTCTTTCCGATATGCCCATGAGGCTGTGGTAAACCAACGGGCTGTCTCAACCCTGGCTTTGTCCCCTCAGTCTAGTCAACACTTTGTCAGAAGAAGGCTGTGATCAGTTTAAAAAGGCGGTGAAAGCTAAAATCGACTTTCAGAGTTGATACTTGTGTATTTTTCACTAAGCTCAAAGTTGCCGGAAGACTTTGAGCTTCTGGCTCTGCCAAAATTAGAAGACTAATTTTTGAAGACACTTGAAGGAGTGGGAGTATGAGTTTAGACGGGGCCAGGGGGGAAGTTATGCAGCAAAGAGTTGCTCCCTCACCCTGGGCAAAGGCACTTTGTTCTGTACCTGACCTCCGTATCCTGTTTTCACTTAAATCTCACTCTGGGTTGTCTAAAGATAAGTGAAACTGCAAGACACAGATGAGGGGCTCAATGAGAAGGCCCTTGAGTCTCCTTTATTATTTTTCTTCAAGTACCACTGGGGGTGGGGGATTTGGCCAATTAGAGCATAACGTTCCTAACCATGTTATTGGCTTAAGGTAGACTCAAGACCCAGGCTGGATCAATACAAATCCCCGGAGTTGCTAAGCTGGCAGAAAGTGGGCCAGGAGCCAGAAGGTGATTTTGCCAGCCTATGTGACCTTCCTGAGAGGGAGTCTTTGGGGATTTATGGGGCTAGAGGGGAGGACCAGAGACTGAGGTGGAGGGAGGCAAGTGCCTGATCCTTTTGGTGACTAAATTCAATCAAACACAAGACGAGGTTATTAGAACATCCAGGTAACAGAAAGTTAGAACAGATGAATTATTTTTATGTATTTATTTGCTCACTTGAGATTAGGTTTCTCCATTTGCAACCAACAGTATCATGAATATTGTGGTTGACGAAGGGGTGAAGGACTCTCAGTTTTGTCTATTTGTGCCCACTTAGGTCTTCCATTACTCTGAGCCCAATTCAGGAGCTTCTCTGCTGGATCTTTAAATCCAATCTGGCATTGCTGGTTCACAGCTGGTTCTGGGAGTGTGAGGTCTAGGTTATTGTCTCAATTCCCCAGGAATCCTGATTTCCCTGACAATGTCCCTTAATTATTCACTTATCACATAGGAATGCACTTGTCAATCAACCCAGCAGACTCAGGGTCAGGAGATCCCGTATGCCTCCAGCCTAGTGGGTCTAGACTTCCCCAGTCCTCCAGGAACTCCTAGGACCCTGCTGTGCGCAAGTGGACCTGAACAGGATTCACAGTAAACATGACTGGGCAGAGGTCACACGCAGATACCTATGTACCACAGAGTATTAGGAAAAAGTGGAATTCCTATATACATGTGGTGTTTCACAGCACTAGGCTGGTGTGGCAAAGTTGGACCCACATCTGTACAGAGAAATAGATGGGTCGGGCAGATTCATTAAACAGCTATAGGCATCAACCTGTCCACTGTAGATGTCTGACCTCGAGATTCCCTCCTCAGGATTCAGTGCTGATGAGAGATGAGAATGGGCCAGGGCTAAGCGAACAAGAATTAGAAAAGGCAGAAGGCATTGAAGAAGGCCAGACTGGGAGTCTCCCAAGCCTGGACTTAGAAGCCAGCATAGTGACTGGACAGTCAGGTTTTCTGAATAAATAAGTGACTGAATGGATGGATAAAAGGGCAAAGGTGAGAGGTATAGAAAACCTTTTCCAGATGGTGACAGGAAGCTAGGCCTGTGTTTGGGGGAGGGCGGGCACATTCTTGTGCTGAGGTACATTGAGGGTTGATATGGGGCGCTCAGCGTGCACGCGCACACACACACACACACACACACACACGGCTCTGCTCTGGGAGCCTCCCACCCTCCTAACCTCTTAGACCTCTGAGAGTGCTCCACATTCAGTCTCTCCCCAATTAGATTACCCACCTCAGTCTGTCTGAATGGAAAACCTACTGCTCCTGCCTGTCAGTGGGAGGAGGGCCCCCAACCACAAGGAGCAGGGAAGCATCGGGAAGTGCTTTAAAGCACACAGAAGGAAACAAGGGGCAGGCCACAAGCCCGAGGCCTGGTTGCTTTCTGTTTAAAACAGAAGATGATGGGGTGATTTTGCTCTGTGAGAAGCCTGAAGAAGTCAAGTTCATAGCAACAGGAAGTAGAATGGTGGTGGCCAGGCGGGGGGAGGGGAAGGGAGAGCATAGGGGTGGTCTCAGTTTTGCCAGATAAAAAAGGCGCCGATGGATGGTAGCGATGGCGGGCGTAGCCATGTGAAGGCACGTGAGACGCCCTGGGCTACACATTGGAAAATGGTTCAGATAGTAAATTTGATGTTCCATGTGTTTTGCTACAACTTAAAAAGGTGAGCAAATATTAGGTGTAGAAAAAGCTTCATACTGAGGCATTCTCCTTGGAAAAAGCAGAGCATGTAGAAGAAAACCAGAAGCAAAATGGATGACTCACTCATTGTGAGTGTGATGTCACCTGAATTGACACATCCTCTGTGGTCTGAGTCAGGAAAGGGGGGGTCAGCAGAGAGCAGGGGGTGTGGAGTCCCTAGAAGGGACAGCTCCTCTGCAGCAAGGACTTTCTTTTTTTAAGTAAAGCAGATTTTATTATGGAGGTTTTAGGATGGGAAGGAGGAGAAAGAAAGTAGAGAGTATTTCACTGAACTTAATACATACTGATATCCCAAGATATTTGGAAACACGTTGCTAATTATTACCTCATTTAGCATGACAGAACAACTTTAAAGGCATTTTAGGAAGGAGGAGAGAGTAGAGAGCAAGGTGCTCAAGGGAGACCTGGGGCTACTCCCAGGGCAGAGCCCCTGCAGAGGGACATTTGATGTGGGTTTGTTCCTGTCCTGGGAGGGCCTGAGGCAGCAGGGCCCCAAAGTCATTCAGAGGCAGAAGGAACCTGCCTCTAGCTCCCCATCTTGCATCCTGACAAAGACATTTCACCTTCTGCTGTTTCCACCTCGGGCTGCAGGGTTCTGAAGAGGGTGGATGTGAGAGGGAAGGAGGGAGTTTTCTTGCTCCCCTTGCTCTGTTCTGATTTTGGTGAGAATGAATGAGCTCAATTGCTTTGTTTGGGGACAGTTGATCAAGTTTCCTGTCTCACACCCTTTATGTGTTGACGGCTCCAGTACCATTTCCTCCTTCCCTGTGTTCTGTTTGTCTCATATAGGGGGCTTATACTCATGGGTATGGAGCACCAGGTACATTGGCAGAAGTGGGGCAGTGCTGGGGATCAAACTTGCAGCGCTGGGGATGGAGCAGTAGCTCGATGGGCTGGTGCTCATGTTTAGAACTGTGCTAGGAGTGGCTCTGAGCACAGAGTTAGGAGTTTTCCCTCAGCAGCTTCTAAACACAGCTGGGTGTGGCTTAAAACAAATCAACCAGGAACTGGAGTGATAGAACAGCCAGTATATAAGGCACTTGCCTTGCATGCAGTCAACCCAGGTTTATCCCTGGCACCCCATATGGTCCCCCAAGCTCTGCCAGGTGTGACCACTGAGCACAGAGGCAAGAGTAAGCCATGAATACTGCTGGGTGTGACCCCCCAAAATAAATAAGCATGCAGCCTCATACATGGAAGGCAGGTGCTCTACCAATGCACCAAATCCCTGGACAGGCGACAGTGTCATTTTAATGGGCCTGGGGACAGAAGGGCAGAGCTTGCCCAGAGGAGGTATATGTGGAGCCTATGCGGAGTGACTGCAGGAGTTACTTCTGCTGATTCTGCCCTTAAGATGCTCCCCGACCATGCCCCAGGATAGGAGGAAGAAAAACCCCTGGTCATCACACAGATGATAGGCCTGGGCAGTGCCCAGCAGCAGAGAGAAGAGGGCCAGTGCAGTTTTCAGTAAAAAGGCACATTGTAGGCATATGTCTCAGTCTACTCAGGAGTGGTGGGCCCGGTGGCCCATTCCCATCTTTGAGAACCATTATTCTTTCCAGCGTTCTTTTCCATTCCCTGGTTTTCCCTCAGTCCTTTCTGCACCTCCTTTTGCACGTGAGTTCCAGCTTCTCTCTTTAAAGTTGGTCTGGTCCCGCTCTCTGCAGCCTGAACCTGCCAGCGCTCACTTCTCCCCCGCTCCTGGTCTCCCGGCCCTACAAGATGCGCAGAGGTGAGCTCCGGATTCCCCACGTACTGCTCCACTCCACTACCCCCCCTTAGTTGCTCAGAGCCCAAAGCTGGTGTTCACCTTGAGCTTTCCTTTTTATTTTACAGTTTGCATTTTATGCCCCACTGGCTTCCTGGCCCCAAAGTATTTTCAGTCTCTCCATGTCTCTTCTCGCTTCTGTCCTGGGAGCAGTAACTGCTGCCTTGACTGTCCCTTGACTGCTTTCCTAGATGGTTCTTTAGAAGAAGTTTACTTAGGCAAAGACAATCAAATTTACTTCTTCAAACCATCCAAGCTTTGTTGCTCATTCTAGAAAAGTGCCTTATCTCATAAGCACCAGCCCCCACACCTGAAACAGTCCCTCTCCTGTGGTGCTGGGGGGGTCCTGAGGTTCAGGTCAGAGTTCTGGGCCCTCTTCCACTCTCCCTTTGCCCTGTTGGCTCGCTCATGTCTGCGTTCCCAACTCCCGTGGGCTTCTTTGGTGTGGTTCTCCACAGGCCCCTCGCCTCCCCGCATTCCCTGTGAGACTCCTTTAGCACCTTTCCCGCCCCGGGCACCCATCGCTGGAGGAGGCCTTCCCTGGGTCACACTATCCGGGTCAGAGGGTCTCCACGTCAAGACACTTCTTCCCTCTCACCTCTCATCAGTGTTCTCTAAGCATATTGTATTTGTTGTTGTGGCACTGGAGACATTTTGTAATTGTATTTATTATAATAAAAAAATTTATTTTTTCTCTTTTTTTAACATTTTATTATACCACCGTGAGATATACAATTACAACGTTGTTCACGCTTGGAGGTTTCTGTCACACAGTGTTCCAGCACCCGCCCTCCACCAGTGTCCATCACCCACCACCCATATCCCCAATTCCCTCCCCCCTCTCACGTCCTGCCTAAATGGCAGGTTCTTTATCTCCTCTCTCTCTCTCCCTCTCTCATTCCTCCTTCTACACATTGTGGGTTGCACTACGTACACTTAGAAGCCATCATTTGCATTTTTTGGTCTGTATTTAATGCTCAGTTCTATGTTGGTATCAGACCTTTTGACATTTATTCACACATGTTCCCTTCTCTATCTTACCTAACCTCCTGACTCCCACGCGCTTGTGGCAATTTCCACTTTTGGTAAGATCACCTGGCATATTTATGTCATGCAAATAAATGCAGTCATTCTATGTCTTTCTCTTTCCTTCTGACTAATTTCACTCAACATGATTCTTTCCATGTCCATCCATTTATAGGCAAATTTCATAACTTCATTTTTCCTGACAACTGCATAGTATTCCATTGTGTAGATGTACCACAGTGTTGCAGGACTCCTAAGGGCCGCTGCATCTGCTCTGGATTGCCTCCCGCAAATCACTCCGTAGATAAGGGGGTAGTCTAAATGTGGCAGTTTATCCGACCATGTATGCTGTACTAGCTGGTATAAATATTCTCCCATGCTATCACAATCATCGTGGGACTAGCTAGATCTTACCAGCATATTAGCCTGGCCACGTAAGGACACCTAAGTAATTAGACCAGAGAGAAATGCTGTTTGCTTCCAAACAAACAAGCATGGCTCCCTGATAAAATATAAAACTACAATGAAGTAGAGGAGACTTGTGAAGGCTTGGAGAAATATTTAACTGGCATTGGTGTTGATCTTTGGTACAGTGACATGCCATCTCAGAAACCCCCTTCTCTACATTTCAAAGGCATTCCCGGCTCAAAACATTAGCACAGTAAAGGCCCTAGGTGAGATGCAGGGAGGGATTACCTGAGGGCATTGGACCCTCCCTGCTTTCCATAACAATGGGAGGAAGGTCTGAGTTGGGGGGGTAATAAACTAGCCGGTTCCCGCTCTCCCGGTCTTCTTCCCGGTGGGATCTCGCCTTGTGAGCGTTTATTCCCCTTGGAAGTTTTACACGTGGTGGTCGCCATCTTGGCCTACACGTGGCTGGGGTTCTAGCCTGGAATCCTAAGCATCGGGTTTTTCCTTTTGCTGATTTGTATGCCTGAACCTGTGATAAGTAAAGCCTTTTAAAACCGCATCGGATTCCTGAGTGTTCATCCATTCCTCGCCGGCTCAGGAGGTAGAAGGGAACTTCGCTTCCCGGCACTGTCGGGGACCCTGGCGGAGCGCCCCGACACCACAGTTTCTTTATCCAGTCATCAGTTCTCTGGCATACTGGTTGTTTCCATGTTCTGGCTATTGTGAATAGTGCTGCTATGAAAATAAAAGTGCAGATTGTGTTTCCGCTGTGTGTTTTTGGCTTCCCAGGGTATATTCCCAGGAGTGGTATGGCTGGGTCAAAGGGGAGCTCAATTTCTAGTCTTTGGAGGAATGTCCATATTGTTTTCCAGAAAGGTTGTACAAGTCGACATTCCCACCAACAATGTATGAGAGTCCCCTTTTCCCCGCATCCACGCCAGCACTTGTTGCTTTTACCCTTTTGGATATGGGCCATTCTCTGTAGTGTGAGGTGATATCTCATTGTTGTTTTGATTTGCATCTCTCTGATGATTAGTGATGATGAGCATTTTTTCATATGCCTTTTGGCCATTCGGATTTCTTCCTTGTCAAAGTTTCTGTTCATCTCTTCTCCCCATTTTCTAATGGGGTTGGCTGTTTTTTTATTATATAGCTGTACCAGTGCCTGATATATCCTGGATATTAACCCCTTATCAGATGGGTATAGGGGGAATATTCTTTCCCATTCTTTGGACTGTATTTCTATCTTGGTCACTGTTTCTTTCGAGTTGCAGAAGCTCTTCAGTTTCATGTAGTCCCATATGTTTATATTTTCTTCTAGTTGCTTTGTTAATGGTGTTTCACCTTTGAAGATGTCTTTAGCTTCAATGTCATGGAGGGTTTTTCCTATATTTTCAACGTACTTTATGGAATCAGGTCTGATATTGACATCTTTAATCCATTTGATCTGATTTTTGTGCAAGGTGTTAGACACAGGTCCAAATTCATTTTTTACATGTAGTGGTCCAGTTTTCCCAGCACCACTTGTTGAAGAGACTTTCCTTACTCCAGTTTGGACTCTTTGCATCTTTATCAAAGATTAACTGATCATGTCTTTGAGGGTGGGTGTCAGGATACTCAACTCTATTCCATAGGTCCACAGGTCTGTTTTTATTCCAGTACCACGCTGTTTTAATTACTGCTGCTTTGTAGTACAGTTTGAGGTTGGGAAAGGTGATGCCTCCCATATTCTTCCTAAGGATTGCTTTAGCTATCCGTGGGGGTTTATTATTCCATATGAATTTCAGGAGTGTTTGGTCAATTTCTTTAAAGAATGTCATGGGAATCCTTATAGGAACCGCATTGAATCTGTATCAAAGCTCTAGGGAGTATTACCATCTTGACAATGTTAATTCTCCCCATCCATGAGCAGGGAATGTGTTTCCATTTCCTCGTGTCCTCTTTTATTTCTTGAAGCAGTGTCTTGTAGTTCTCTTTGTATAGGTCCTTTACACACTTGGTTAAGCTGATTCCTAGGTATTTGATTTTCTTGGCACAATTGTGAATGGAATCGATTTCTTAATATCCCTTTCTTCTCTTTTGTTGTTTGTGTTTAGGAAAGCCACAGACTTTTGGGTATTGATTTTTTTTTTTTCCTTTTTGGGTCACACCCGGCAATGCTCAGGGGTTTCTCCTGGCTCTGCACTCAGGAACTACTCCTGGCGGTGCTCGGGGACCATATGGGATGCCAGGGATCGAACCCGCGGCCCGCACGGCCGCCCGCGTGTAGGCAAAACACCCCTACCCGCTGGGCTATCGCTCCGGCCCATTTGGGTATTGATTTTGTACCCTGCCACTCTACTATACATATCTATTGTTTCTAAGAGTTTTTGGGCCGAGAGTTTAGGGTTCTCTAGGTATAATATCATGTCATCTGCAAATAATGATAGCTTGATTTCTTCCTTGCCTATCTGGGTGCCCTTAATGTCCTTTTCTTCTCTGATTGCTATGGCGAGTACTTCCAGTAGTATAGAGGTGAGAGAGGGCAACCTTGTCGTGTTCCTGATCTTAAGGGGAAGGCTTTCAATTTTCCCCATTGAGAATGATACTCGCAGTGGGCTTTTGGTAGATGGCTTTGACTATCTTGAGGAAGCTTCCTTCAATTCCCATTTTCTGGAGGGTTTTAATCATGAACGGGTGCTGGATCTTGTCAAATGCTTTTTCTGCATCTATTGATAGGACCATATGGTTTTTATTTTTTCTCTTATTGATATGATGTATTATGTTGATTGATTTGCGAATGTTGAACCATCCTTGCATTCCCGGGATGAATCCTACTTGGTCATGATGTATGATCTTTTTGATGAGTCTTTGGATTCTGTTTGCTAGTATTTTGTTGAAGATCTTAGCATCTTTGTTCATCAAGGAGATTGGTCTGTAATTTTCCTTCTTTGTATTGTCTCTCCCTGCTTTGGGTATCAGGGTGATATGTGCCTCGTAAAAGCTGTTTGGGAGTGTTTCTGTTTCTTCTATTTCCTGGAAGAGCTTGAACAGGACAGGCAGTAGGTCCTCCTTAAAGGTTTGGTAGAATTCGCCAGTGAACCCATCTGGACCTGGGCTTTTGTGTTTGGGCAGACTTTTAATTACTGTTTCAATTTCCTCGATGGTGATAGGCTTATTTAGGTATTGGAGGTCTTCTTGTTTCAATCGTGGGAGGTTATAGGACTTCAGGAATTTATCCATTTCTTCTAGGTTCTCATGTTTTGTGGCATACAGGTTCTCAAAATAACCTCTGAGGATCTTTTGGATTTCCCGTTTTTCTATTGTGATGTCACCATTTTCATTTCTGATTCTGTTTATTTGGGTTCTCTCTTTCCCTGTCCTTACAAGTCTTGCCAGTGGCTTGTTGATCTTGTTTAATTTTTAAAAAACCAGCTCTTGGTTTCATTAATCTTTCGGATTGTTTTTTTTGGTTTCCAGCTCATTGATTTCCTCCCTAAGTTTCACTATTTCCTTCCTTCTGCCTGGGTTGGGCTTCCCTTGTTGGTGTTTTTCTAATATTTTCAGCTGTGAGGTCAGGTTATTTATATGGGCCCTTTCTTCTTTCCTGATGAATGCTTGCAGAGCTATGAACTTTCCTCTTAACACAGCTTTTGCTGTGTCCCCAAGTTCTGATAGTTGGTATCTTCATTGTCATTTGTTTCTAGGAATCTTTGGATTTTCTGTTTGATTTCTTCTATGACCCATTTGTTGTTCAGCAGTGAGCTGTTTAGTTTCCACGTGTTTGGTTTATCTCCCTGCTTCTGTGTATGGTTCACTACTATTTTCAGTGCATCGTGATCTGAAAAGATAGTCGACACAATTTCAATCTTTTTATTTTGTTGAGGTATGCTTTGTGACTCAGAATACGGTCTATCTTGGAGTATGTTCCATGTGCACTGGAAAAGTTTTAAACAAGTAAGCCCTCGTATACTTATACTACAGATTCAATAATAAGACTTGTTATACTTGTTTCATTGACCCCTGGGACATTATTCTTTTTCTTTGCTGAGGCATTTTAAGGTGAATTCCAAACATTATGTGATTTCCCTTTCACATTTCCCCCTCATATTTTTAGTGCATTTCTAAAAAGTATGTACATTGTCTTATGTAACCCTAATACAGTAGTGTGCCGAACAGAATGCATTCTTGGAATCATTTATGATGGTCTGAAAATTGTATTTCCCACTTGTCTCAAATTCATTTATTTTCTTTTTAGGTCACATCCAGTGACTCTCAGTAGTTATTCCTGGCTCTTTGCTCAGGAATTACTCCTGGTGGTGCTCGGGGGACCATATGAGATGCCGGGATCAAATCTGGGTCAGTTGCATGCAAGGCAAATGCCCTACCTGCTGTGCTATCGCTCCAACCCCTCAAATACAATTTTTTTTTTGCTTTTTGGGTCACACCCGGCAATGCTCAGGGGTTTCTCCCGACTCTGCACTCAGGAGTTACTCCTGGCGGTGCTCAGGGGACCATATGGGATGCCGGGGATCGAACCCGGGCCGGCATGGGCCGGCCGCTTGCAAGGCAAATGCCCTACCCACTGGACTATTGCTCCGGTCCCTCATATACAATTTTTTAAAACCAGTGATATAAATCAGTCTCAAGGGGACTCACATGGCCCCAGGTGAGTGCTTACCTCTCTAGAAAAGTACCTTCTTGACTGCTCTCTGCTGCCAGGATCTCCTCTGCCATTTCACATGGTCTAGATTCAGCCACATGTGTCTTCATGGAGCCATTTCACTGCTTGGTTCTTGTGCTCCTGCTGGTCAGTGCCTGCTCTCACAGCAGATTCCATTCTTGCTGCAATTTAGCTGCTTTCTATGCAATCTCAGTCTCTGAAGAGGGGCTCCCCCTCAGGATGGACAGTGGGCTAAGGTGGTGACCGCCTTATCCTTCCATGGCAAAATTACTCACTAGCCCTGCACTTAATAGTATAACCACTGACCATTATTTCCTGAGATAGTTATTTAATTAGGGGCTTACAGAATAGTGGTTTTCTCTTCCCTTTATTACTTCCATTTTAGGAGCCAGACTCTGGGGGCACCGTGTATGCAAGACATCCACGTCCATAGGCAGTAGGGAGGGGTCTGTAAAGAACTTCAGCAAAACAGACCCAAAGTCTTCTGCTTGGTCCCCTGTGGGTGTAGGGGATCCTAAACCTTGTGAGATGAACCGTGGCTCTGCCCCAAGTGCTACACACTCTTCTGAAAGGGTTCACTGTGCCTTCTCTGAAGAAACTTCCCATAGCAATCAGGCTAGCTGGTTGCCCTGGAATAAATGCTTAATTCTCTCCTTTCAATTAAGTTCCTAATTTTCATTCTTTGTGGCACTAGAGACAGTTTGTAATTGTATGCTTGTTTCTGGGTTTCGGCCTGTTTTCTGTCAGAGTAGGCACATAGGAGGAGCTTGGGCTTCAGATATTTGAGTGAAAGATAGAAAATGAAGGGACACGTGGGGCCAAAGCAATAGCCCCATGATCCCCAGCATCCCATATGAGCCTCTGAGCACCGCCAGGAGTTATTCGTGAGTGCAGAGCCAGGAGCAACTCCTGAGCTCTTCACTGAGGTGACCCAAAGAAAGAAAAAAAAAAAGAAAAGCAAATAAAAGAAAGGCCAGGAGATGAGAGAGCAGACCACATGCATCGTGGGTGAGTGTGGAAGAGAGACCCCAGAGGCTAGATGCAGTGTGGCCCACACTGGAGTGATATCTGTCAAGTGTGTGGGGCTGAGGGTGAGGTAGTGAGGAAAACATGAGATGCAGGAAGCTCCAGGGCCAGAAGCCCAGACAAACACCCTGTGTACATCATGCTTTGGGAGGTAATGAGTGGGGTCATGGGTCCGTAACTTCTCTCTTCCCACCTGTTCACTCTCCCTGCCTGGAGCCTCTCGGAGTAGCACACAGGATCCCACTGGAGATTTGGCCACGCTCTCAGCTAGGACTTGCCTTGCTGCTGCCGTCCCTCTCTAATTGCTCTGTTTTCTTTCCACTTCACAAGTAGGTTGGCTAGTACAGTCTGTTATACATACATACATACATATATATGTAGATGTAGATAGTTAGCAAACACAAAATGTGTGGTAAACTATATTTCATCTTTATGTTATTAACACACAAAAGCAAGAAAGTTCCAAGTTAGAGCATCTGCAGTGCAGCCCAGAATGCTGCCTACCAGATGGTGAAAACATGAAACGGAAGACGGCAGAAGCGTCCGGCACCATCCTGGTCTTCATCTAAAGAGCTCCCCCAGCCAGCAGAGCCACACACTTCTCCCACCTGCCTGAGCTCATCAAGCTTTCATCCATCCATTCATCCATCATCTATTCTCCATCCATGCACCATCCATCTATCAGACACTATGCATGCGGTATTCAGTGCACTGTCTGTCCAAAGTCAGTTCTCTCAGGAGGGATGGAGGGGAGAGAGGCCATCAGAGAGTTGTCTTCAGAGTGGAAGAGTGGGCACAGTTACATAGACCAACAGATGAAGAAGATAAGATGGATCCCACCAGTATAAGAACTTGTGAGATTAACTGTACGGGTCACAGACACCTATGAGAAAGACCTTTTCAACAGGAGACATTTGACCTGAGGCCTGAAGTATGAGATTATTCAGCAAGAAGAGCTGTGTGGAAAGTGTCCCTGGTAGTGGGAACAGTGTGTACAAAGAGCAAACTAGTGTGTTGGTTTGTTAGTGAAATAGCAAAACAAAAAAAATACATTGAGAGAGCAACAGTTGACCGAGGGAGAAAGGTGGGAGAGAGCCAAGCAAGTGGATGTTTTGGAACCTTCAAAGTGGTAGGAAGGAACCCGGATATTGCTCTAATACTACTTGCCATCCTGGAAGGGTTTTAAGTAGGATAGTAGTTAATTGTATATAACTGTTTAACTATCATTGAGGAGAGTAGAGATGTGGTGTGCAGTGAACACATTCTGGAGGCACAGAAAGTAGTGGCTCAAGTCAAACAAAATGGTGGCTTTGAGGGGCTGGACCGATGGTACAGAGAGTAGGGCATTTGCCTTGCACGCTGCCAACCTGGGTTCGATCCCCAGCATCCCATATGGTCCCCTAAGCACCTTCATGAGTGATTCCTGAGTGCAGAGTCAGAAATAACCCCTGAGCATTGCTGAGTATGACCCAAACACACACACACACACACACACACACACACACACACACACACACACGCACGCACGCGCGCACGCACGATGGCTTGGTCAAAATAGGGACCAGATAGAATAAACACAGGGGTCAGATGTGTTCACAAAATGAGAACATTCCCTGCTGAGAAAGCAGACCACAGCCACAGGGCCTTTGAGCTGATGCATCTTAGGCAGGCAGCAGGGCAGAGCTCCCCTCTTTTCAGGGAAGGTGACCCGTCTGTGGACTCATGAAAGCCCTAGTTTTCTCTCCTGTCCCTTCACCTCCATGCCATGAACATACTGAATGTGGCCATAACTTCATGCTCATGGCAGACCAGGAAGGGGAAGTGAGGAAGTGAATGCCTAAGACTACACAGCAACAAGGGGCATCTCTGGAGGACCCTCCTCCATGGATTGCTAATATCCTTGCGGTATTGGTCAGCCTGGATTACCTTTCCCAGGACCTGCCTTGCCTATTGCTTTCAAGGTGGAAGACAACTGGAACATGGAGCTAGCCCTGCCCACAGTAGGACACTGATTCTGTGTATGTGTGTGTGTGTGTGTGTAACATGGAACTAGCCCTGCCCACAGTAGAAGGTAAAAAGGACACTGATTCTTTGTGTGTGTGTGTGTCTGTGTGTTTGTGTGTCTGTGTGGTGGGGGGACACTCCCAGTGGTGATCAGGAGGTTACTCCTGACTCTACACTCAGGGATCACTCTTGGCATGTTCTGGGGAGGATGTGGGATTCTGGGAAGTAAATTCAGGTTGGCCACATGCAAGGCAAGCACCTTACCCAACATATCATCTCTCCAGCCCAGGACATTCATTCTTAACTATAAGAAAACCCTTTTGCCTTAGAAAAAAGACAGGTGGGTTGCATGTTTGAGTTCTCTGGAAGCAACATTTAACATATAGATGTGTTAGGGAATGGTGTCAAGATCAATACGGAGACACACAGGGAGTAGAATCTGGAGCTTCTACTTCTACTTTGGGTCAGACCTTTCAATTTCTATCTCCTCCTGCCCTGCGAACCCCATAGGGCAGAGCTGTGACTGAGCGACTATGTTAAGAGGCAATCCTGGCAGAGTGATGGGGGAACCAAGTGCTATCGTCAATGATAGGGCATTAGCATCTTTTTCAGGGGTCTGGCGATGCTCTCTGTGTCCACCCCCTCTGATGCAAACAGCACAGACAAAAACCAGTACCTGGGCTTGTGCTGACCTCCAGCAGGCAGGTCTCCAGATGTGGTGGAAGTCTTGGTTACGTGCTTAAGAGGCAAAGATAAAATGCGTTTTTCTCCTCTATCAAAGGAGTTCCTCATTGGTCAGTCCAGTATTATGTATTTTAATGTCTGTAATATTCTTTACAGCGTACTCCTGGGTGCTCAGTGTGGGGAGAAGTGGTCAACCCCTTGCTGCTTTGAGTCCTCATGGATACAGTGGCCATGCCAAGGACCGTATCACAGACACTTGTAGGAAACATTTCCTATTTCAATGGACATGGATTCAGATGTCCAAAAGTAGGAATGCTCTGATCATACCATCCACAGGAAGCTGAGGTTGTCATCAGGACACACCTACTTCAACAGAACACAGCCACAGAGGCTGAGGTCATGTCACCCTTCAGGCTAGGACAGGGCAGAGATGCTCTAGAAGCAGGGAGAGCATCTCTGAAACCTTGTCTGAGCTGGGAAGAAGAGACAATGTCAAGGAGGACCCCCTCTGAAATACCCGATGCTTGAGCTGGGAAGCTGAACTGAGGGGGATTGGCAGGAAAAGGGGATCTGAACGGAGGGAAAGGCATGGGGAAGACCCTGGCATTGGAGACTCATTTGAGAAACTGTGAGATGGGCCAGACGGGGAGGGAGGGTGCTGGGAGACTCAGTCTGGGGATGCTGAGAGACGCGTCACCTTCCTTATCCTGGTGGGAAGACTGTGAGCTGGCATGAAGGGGAACAGATTCTAGAGCACTGCTGTGAGACTCAGGGAGGAAGTGGCTGGTGGGGTTCAGAGCCCCTGAGTGTCTGGCCTACAGACTTTGGAGGTGTGGGGTAGAGAAGAGTATCACTAAACGGTCATTAAGGTCTTGGAAACAATCACGAAAGAAAAACAGATCATGGGGCCAGAGCGATAGTCCAGCGGGAAGGCGTTCGCCTTGCAGCGTGGCCGACCCAGGTTCAATCCCCAGCATCCCATATGGTCCCCGAGCACCGCCAGGAGTAATTCCTGAATTCACCTGGAGAAACCCCTGGCCATTAACGGATGTGCCCCCAAAAAAAAAAAAAAAAGAAAACGGATCATTTTCTGACTCATTTATTAAATTTATCAAAACATCAAAAGAATGTTGAAAATCTGTTAACTTCCACCTCGAATCACCAGCTGTTAATATTTTGCTATACCATACTTCTTTTTCTCACTTTCTCCTCAAACACATTTTATTTCTGCTATACAGTTGCAGGTATCATGAAACTTCAACCTTAAATACCTCTGCATGTATTTTCTAAGAAAAGAATGTTTCTTCATAAACATATTAACACTTGTGCATCTTGGAATCCCATTTATCATTCCATGTGTTATCTGGTGCATGTTAAATGACCCCTATGGGTCCTCGGTGTTTATGTTTTTATAACCAGGGTTTTAATCTGGTATCACTGTGGGTTATTGTACCTCATCTTAGTTCTCTTTCTACGAAAAACAGCCTCTGCCCTCATATGTATCCCTTTCTTCCCATTACTTTGACTTTTGAACCATTCCAGAGTCCTTGTAGGCATAGCATAGTCCACTCTGGGTTGGTTTGATGGTTGAAATGCATTTGCTTGTGCTCTCTTTGAAAGTAACCTTACTGAGCTAGAACTCACATATAATATAATTCACACTTTTTTTTTTTTGCTTTTGGGTCACACCGGCGCGATGCTCAGGGGTTACTCCTGGCTCTGCACTCAGGGAATCACTCCTGGCGGTGCTCGGGGGACCATATGGGATGCCGGATTGGCGCAGGCCGGCCACTTGCAAGGCAAACGCCCCACCTGCTGGGCTATTGCTCCGGCCCCTAATTCACACTTTTACAGTAAATAATGGTGGAGAGGTGGGAATTGGTCACCCTTGAGGAGGATGAAGTGTTAAAGGAGGGAGAGTATATGATATCCTACTAGCAACGGTATTGTAAGCCATAGTGCCTAAAAGGAAAGAGGAAAAATAAGTAAAAGAAGGAAAAGTGCCTGCCATAGAAGTAGGTTGGGGGTAGGGAGGAAGAGGGAAATTGGGGACATCGGTGAAGGGATTGGTGTTGGAACATCACATGCCTGGAACTCAATCATGAATAACCTTGTAATTCATTTGATTCAGTTAAAAGATACATCAATTAATTAAAAAAAATAAAGTAAATATTTCAGGTGAGGTGATTAGATCAAAGGGCTGGAACATACATTTTGAATGTAGGAGCCTTTTGTTCCTCCCCTGGCACTTGGCACTGATCCGAGTGATCCCTCAAACTGGGAATAGTCCCCCAGCACTGTCAGGTATGGTTCAAAAACGATATGATAAATAATAAGAATAGAATGAATAATATCTTGAATTTTAGTATTTTGCCACTATGTCCAGCCATCACTAAACAATTGTATGGCATTTTCATTATTTAAATGATTACCACCCTAAGACCCTCTTTCCAATCCTAAGCACTTATCTACTTCCTTCGCTTGCATTTTTCTGACCTAAGTTTTCATAGACTGGAACATATAGTATGTATAATGTATAGTAAGTGTTCTTTTGTGGCTGACTTCTTTTACTTTACATAATGCTTCTAAAGTTTCATGTTGTGGTATTCTTATGATGGATAATCCATTATGTATATACCGTGCTATATATAATATCCATTATACCATGGATAAATAAAGCACTTTTCCATGAACAGTTATAGACATTTGGATTGTGTCTATCTCTTAGTAATTGTGAATAATGCTACTACAAACATCCGGCTATAAGTTTTTGTGGGAAAGTATCTTTTGATTTTTCTGGTGTCTATACCTAAGAGTGAAATTGCTGGGTTATATAACTCTGATTACTTATGGAGCTGCCATTGTGTTTCCCATTGTGTTTTGAACTCTAGGTCATCCAGTATGGTATATGACCCACCTTGGGGAAGAAATGTCATGGTTCCCAGGTTAGGGGGCTGGTGTCAAAGGGGGAGGTTCTCATAGGGCTGCTGTCCTCTCCCCTGCTGACCCCAGTCTACTCCAGGTGACAGAGTATCACTGTATCACTGTCTTCCCGTTGTTCATCGATTTGCTCGAGCGGGCCCCAGTAACATCTCCATATGTCCTGTCTCATGCTAGTAGAGCCCAAGGGCATCTGCTTGCTCTAGGAACATAAAGAGCCACAATCCATTCCGGAATGAGGTCTATAATTATTACTGGTATTTGGCATATCAAATACAACACGGGTAGCTTGCCAGGCTCTGCCGTGCAGGTAACATACTCTTGCAGTCATCTCTAAATCCAGTATTTAATGATGAACTGCGCGGCCGCTGCGGCCGCGAGCCGGACTGTGATAGGCTGGTCTGCTGGGTGGAGTTCTGACAAGAGAGAAGTCCAGATGTGGAAAATGGAGGCCCCTCATGGAGTGGGGGTCATCTGGCTTGTTGCAAGGCTCTGCTGGGCTGGCGGGCCAGGGCTAGAACCCGCCATCTCTCCTGGGCTCCTTGTGAGCGGCTGGGCACACAGAGTATGTTCCAAAAAGAAAAGAAATTGCTCTTTCCAGGCTTGGAATCTCAGAAGCTAATTCTCAACAAAATTGGCAACAATACCAAAGTAAGAGAACCTGCAGTTAGGAGTGCAAGGGCTGATCTGGTTCTTTTGTCTCTGCCTTTAGCTGATCTTCTAGGCAGCTGCCAGTACCACCAGCCTCACGATCCTGTCTATGCAGCCCTGGGATTTGCCTCTCTTCCCTTCCCTTCTCCTCTGGTTTCTTTATTTTCTCCCCTTTTTCTGTTCTTCTGATACACTGTACAACAGGGGAACACATAGTAGGTGCACAGCATGTATGTGTTGGTGGATTCCACTTATAACATTTTCCCTTTATTTGGAATTATAAGGAATTTCCATCTACCCAGCCCTTTCTCATCTTTAAGTTTCCTGAGTAGTGCCTTTACTTATTTCATCTATTAACTCATGCAATACCTACTTTCTACTCCCCACTCATCAGTCCATCTGCTTTTCCATTTATATGCTCAGCCACCCATCTGCTCATCCATCTGTCTGTCATCTACCTGCCCACCATTCACCCATCCATCCATCTACCCATCCATCAATCCATCCACCCATCCATCTCCCCATCCCCATCCACCCATCCATCTATCTATCCATCCATCTATCCATCCATCCATATCCATCCATCCCCATCCCCATCCACCCATCCATCCATCTATCCATCCATTTATCCATCCATCCATATCCATCCATCCCTTCATCCCCCATCTACCCATCCATCCATCTATCATCCATTTATCCATCCATTTATCCATCCATCCATATCCATCCATCCATCCATCCATCCGTCCGTCCATCCATCCATCCATCCATCCATCCATAAATCCATCCATCCATCCATCCATCCATCCATCCATCCATCCATCTATCCATCTATCCATCCATCCATCCATCCATCTATCCATCCAATCCGTCCGTCCGTCCATCCATCCATCCATCCATCCATCCATCCATCCATCCATCCATCCATCCATAAATCCATCTCATCCATCCGTCTCGTCAATCCGTCAGATCCGTCCGTCTATCCGACCATCTCAGCCGTCCGTCAATCGTCCGTCCGACCGTCCGTCCGTCCGTCCGTCCATCCATCCATCCATCCATCCATCCATCCATCCATCCATCCATCCATCCATCCATCCACCGTATCATTCGGACTGATGGGTGGTGTTCACCCACCCATCAGTCCCCGGTATGAATTGGCTCTGGATGAATGTGACATAGAGGGCAGGGTGTTGGGTGGAGTGGTTAAGACAAATGAATATTAAGAAAAATGGGACTACGGAGTCAGGTGACAACAGGAAGGGGAGTTGACTGGATGTTTGGCTACCTAGCATTGCTCCTGCACAGGTGTGGAATCTCTCTCTCTCTCTCATTTTCTTTCTCTCTCTCTTTGCTTTTGGACCACAAAAAGTGTGCTCAGGGCTTACAAGGATCTCTCCTGGCTGTCTTGGGGGATATGGCATGCCAGGGATTGAACCCAGTCAGTTGTGTGCAAGGCAAGCACCTTACCCGGGGTCCTATTTTCCCAACCCAGATATGGAACCTCTTAACCCATCAGCTTGACATCACAAAAATGGTTCCTCAGCTTGAATGACCTATTTACTAGCTGCCAGTCTGCAAAGCCAACCTGAAGCTACTAGGAAAGCTCAGTGAGGAAGAAATTTCATGTGGTTGGAACAAGTGGGTCTTCTAGGAAGAGGAGCATTTGACTTGGGCTTGAATGCTGAGAGTGGGTTTTTTTCTTGCTTTTAAAGGAATCATTAGGGGCCGGAGCGATAGCCCAGCGGGTAGGGCGTTTGCGCTTGCAGCGGCCGGCCTATGCCGGCCCAGGTTCGATCGCCCGGCATCCCCGAGCACCGCCAGGAGTAATTCCTGAGTGCAGAGCCAGGAGTAACCCCTGAGCATCGCCGGGTGTGACCCAAAAAAAAAAAAAAAAAAGGAATCATTAATTTTTTTTTTTGCTTTTTTTTTTTGGTCACACCCAGCGATGCTCAGGGGTTTCTCCTGGCTCTGCACTCAGGAATTACTCCTGGCGGTGCTCGGGGACCATATGGGATGCCAAGGATTGAACCTGGCCGGCATGGACCGCCCGCGCAAAGGCAAATGCCCTACCCACTGGGCTATCGCCTGGCCCCGGAATCATTACTTTTCAAATGCAGAAGCATCCATGATGAACATATTATCCTGGTAAGGGAGAGAAGAATTCAAATGCTATGGATAAGATGAAGGCCCCCGCTGCTCACCAGCCCTGTGGTGGTCGAAAGTGATGTGGGGAGGAACCTTTGCTCAACTTTCTTTGAATATGGGGCATATTTATATATTGTGCACATGCCTGATCACAGATATGTTGTTTTTCTTATAGGATTGAAAAAGATAAATGGAATCACATTGTGTGTGCTGTTGTACTTTCTTTAAAAAATAAAAAACGTTAATAAGGCCCTCACAGTTTGGGTCTGAATGTTGGTTGTGCGCCCAGCAGTGGACTGCTCGAGGGCCATGTGGACGACATCTGGCAATGCTGGGCGGGCATGAGGTGCGCGCTCAGACTCAGGGCTTCACGCATGCTAGTCATGTACATCTGAGGTATCTCCCTGGCTCCTCTTGTTTTCTTTTTCAGAACTATAATTTCTTGGAACCTCCTCTGTGTAAGGGCTCAGCTCCCTTTTTCTTGCTTCTCTTGGAATCAAATTTTTTTCTTTTTTTTTTAGATTACCAAGTGACAAATAAGTTTCTTTTACTTACTATTACTTCAGTAGCTGAAACATTTATTTTATTCCACTGTTGGCCATAGTCTGAGGTCTACACCTCTGTCCCTTTCACCTCAAAGGGTGCTCCTTTGTAAGTAGCCACACGCTCATCGTCAGTGTGAAGATTAAGCTGGATCTGCTCCCAAATCTTCTCGGGATTGAGCTCCTTGTCAGGTCCTCCAGGGAAAGCAGCAAAAGCGATTCTGTCTCCAGGGACAGGCCCTAGGAGGAGCCAAGATGTCAGCTCTGGCTGGGGAGCTAGCACACATGACACGGCCTGACACAGACCTCCCTCATTTTCGCAGGTTTGAGGTTACAGAATAAAACCCCCATCAGATTTTGCATCCATTCAAGAGGAACATCATTCACCAAGGGATTCACCAAGGGATTTAATTTCTATAGTTTTTTTTTTTTTATCAGTCCCCTCTGCTGTCAATCTGGGATGATTTTTGTTTCCAGAGAGAGTGTCAGCGCATCTTCTCAGTCGACTTCCTCATGTCCTATGTCATTGCCAGGGCAGATACTGTTTTCTGATGTTTTTTTTTTTTTTTTTTTTGGGTCACACCCGGCGATGCTCAGGGGTTTCTCCTGGCTCTTCACTCAGGAATTACTCCTGGTGGTGCTCAGGGGCCATATGGGATGTCGGGATTGAATCCGGGCCGTCACAGGCCGGCCGCATGCAAGGCAAACGCCCTACCTGCTTGACTATTGCTCCGGCCCCTGTTTTCTGATGTTTCAATGGAAATATCCTCCCGGCTGCCTCTACCTATACCCCTGCTCCCTCCCCATCCTGTGAGTCTCTGTGTAGGTGACACCCCAAAAGAGCAGAGGATCCTCTCACTGGGCTGACTCCAGACTGAAGGGGCTCCCCTAGTTCTCACTATATCCAGGCACCAGGCCAGGCACCAGGCAAATGGGCAACACTATTCCTGCCTCATGGCCCTCTCCTTTAGGTGGGAGGCCTGAAGTCTGACATGAGAAATTTCTGTGGTGCTGCTGAGTCTGGTCATGTGACCTGGTGAATAATTGCCTGTTGTCTTCCTGCCCGGCATCTTGGTCCTCACAACCCTACATGGCTGGAGCACCTCAGCAGCCCCTGTGCCCTCTCTCCCCTGCCCTCTCTCCCTCACTCTAACACGGAGAAGCATTTCTAAATCCGGTGGGTCTCCATTTGCAGCTCCTTAGGCAAGCATGCACAGGTGCCAACTGCTATTTCTCTCTCCCAGCTTCCATCACTCAGCTTAGCACCTGCAAACCCCCACCAGAGTTGAACCACGCAAGGGGCTGCGGCTGTGTGCGTGCTCGTGTGCGGCCACGTGCCTGTCTGCCAGTGCGGCAGGAGGCCGCGAGGGAAATTTCCAGCACAAAGGCCGTATGCCTGAGAGAGGAGGGAATTGCTCAGCAAACTTCAAAAGCGATCAAAATGTCCCTTCCATAAAGTCCCAGCTTAAAAACTGTTAGCAGGTGCGTGTACAATAGCGAGTCAGTTGGGATGGATTACTATAGAATACCATTTCCGCTCATTCCAGATTATGAATTCAGAGCCGCCATTTTCTGTAAATTGTCATTCTTGTCTGGTAAGGAAAGCTCATTTTTTTCCCTCACATGGCAAAAACCGACCAGTCTCCTGGCCTCCACTCTGGGAACGGCCTGCTGGAACCCCTCCCTTGGGACCATCTGGGCGGCAGCGCCTGCGGCCCCCGATCCACCGTGGTCAGCAGCGCTTGCGACAGGATTTTATTCCAGAATGATCGGTACCTCAGGATCCTCATTAGGGAAGTGGGTAATAATAGGTTGCTGTTGATAATAATACCATGCCAATCACAGGGAAGGCAGAGGGGCCTGGCACACAGCAGGTGCTCCGGTCCCTAAAGTGTGATCACCCCCCCCCCATGACTCACTGCTGCAGACTACAGAACTGACTCCAGCCTCTGCAACAAGAGGATCCCCTGCAGAAACGGGGCTGCCCATTGTACCTCTGTCCTGAACACCCCGGAACAGGCTTGATAAATGGAGCCTCGTTCTTCCCCTAGGCCTAGGGGCCTCTGAGGTTGGGTGGAATCAGGGCTTTGTGATTACTCTGGTCTCTGTACTGTGAGGGGGCAGCAGGGGCCCAAGGAAATTCCCTGAAAAGGGTATTTTCAGGGAAGGGGGTGAGAGGGTGAGCAGTCGGAAACCCACCTGCACGCATGCGTGTTCTGTGCTGTCTCACATTGAAGTCACCACCTGCCGAGTTCACATGGGCGCCCGTGGTGGACTAGCGAAGCAAGGACAGGCAGCCCAGGACTTGGGTCCTCTGGAGACTGGTGGGGGAGTCCTGCCTTTGTCCCCTGAGAGCCCCATCTCACCAGAGTGCGGTGGGTCAGGCCTCGGAGCAGATGGAGTGAAGCAACAGAGCTCAAACAGGAGCACCCTTCGTCTCCTTGGCCCATCCTCAAAGGTGCCAGGACACGATCATGCTGGTTGCCCGTGGCACAGAGCTCCTCTGACTGAGGAACGGGACGAGCCCTGTGGAGACGGCACGTAGGCATGCCCGAGTCAGCTGCCTTCTTTTCAGACTGCAGAGCTGAGAGGAAGCTTCTTGCTCACGAGGCACCACACTGCTGCAGGCTCGCATACCACGTCCTCCCAGTGTAACTGCAAAAGACTCCAGGGACAGCCACGGTGCAATTACTATTATTATTGACCATAAAATAGTCGACAAATGATTGCAGGTCTACAGGCGAGCAGGACTCGCCCCTTCCTGGGGAGAGATTGAGGGCGGCTTTAAGGGGCCTTTTGGAGCCACAAACCCCAGCAGAGGGAACAGGCTCTGTGGAAGCCTTTAGGAGCAGAGCTGCTTGGGGCTGGGAAATCTTTGATTACCTACATCTGGTTTTATGGAAACTTCTGGGAGCCGCAGAGGGGAAATGGAAGTGTAAACAGCATGGCCAGCACGGCCTCCTCACCAGATTGCTGATGGGGAACGGCCTGTGCAGCTCCCCAGCGCCCCGCGCGGATCTGGCCCTCGGTCTGCACCAGGAGTTATTAAACGATACGAGCACATGGAGAGCAGGATCAAGCCACAGAAGAGGAATCAGGGTTTTATGCCGCTCAGTTCTATGCAGTAAAAGAAAATATCCCCGTTAAGTGCGAATTAATTGGTTCCTGTAATTGGCGTGCGGTGCAGCTGCCCCTAGGTGGGCTGGGAGGGGTGGGCTGAGCACTGTCCAGCAGGCAGCAGCAGCCCCAAGGCCCGTGTTCAGGGTGGGAGTCCGAGCCGTTCCCACTGCCGAGGAAGTGCTTCCTGTTGCTCTGCCTGAGCTGCTTGCTTGGGGCTGTACTTCCTCCGGCAGGCGGGCAGGCAGTCGGGAACTACTCATACACTCTCCCTCCCCCCTTGCCACTGCCAGCTGCCTCCCTCAAGCCCCAAGACAGGCAGACAGACAGACAGACAGACAGACAGACACACACACACACACACACACACACACACACACACACACACACACCCTCAGTTCCAAAGTGGAGGCATCTAAGTGGGCTAACAAAGCCTACTAGTCAGGGCCGGAGCGATAGCCCAGCGGGGTAGTGCGTTTGCCTTTGCATGTGGCCGGCCCATGCCGGCCCTGGGTTTGATCCCTGGCATCCCATATGGTCCCCCGAGCACCACCAGGAGTAATTCCTGAGTGCAGAGCCAGGAGAAACCCCTGAGCATTGCCGGGTGTGACCCAAGAAAACAAAAACAAAACAAAAAGCCTACTAGTCCAGTTCTGACATCCTGGTTAGGGCTGCCACACACGGTTGTATGTGCAGTGCACTCTACAATCCCATTCTGCCATGCCCCTTGGGACTTCACCAGCCTAGGAGGGCACCTTTCTCTGGGAGTACCATGTCAGTTAGCAGATACTCAGTGTTTTGCATCTCCTTTCCTTCCTTTGTTTCTTTCTTCCTTCCTTTCCTCATTTCTTTGTTTTTGGCCCACAGCCTGCTTGCTCAGGATTTACTCCCTGGCTCTCCGTTCAGGGATCACTCCTGGTGGAACATGATGAGGGTATTGGGGATCAAATCAAGGTCATTGGTGTGCAAGGCAAGCGGCCTGCCTGCTGTGTTAATTCTCCAGCCCCTGTCCCAAGTTTCCCACACTGAGAGCCCCCGGAGGCCAGAAGATTCTCAGTTCTGGCTTCTCACAGGGGTCACAGAGGGATTGGGAAGGACAGTGGTCTGGGTCGCCTGGAGGTCGCTGTTGGTACCAGGAGCAGGAGGTGCTGCGTTCAGGTTCTCTAGAGTCAGGGAAGCTGGTTGATGGCTCTGCCATGACAAACGTGTGCGTTCATGCTCTCAATGTAGGGCTAGCAGGGAGAATGCTGCGGTCCACACGAGCAGCGCCCCCTGCAGGGGGCAGGCGCAGTCCTTCAAGCGCCAGTATCCTGAAGGATTTCCTCTGGCAAGTCCTGGAAAGCCCTGGCTGAACGGTGAAGAGGAGCTCCAGGCCAGCCACACTGGGCAGGTCCACTGCCTAAATGTCCTCCCTTACCTGGGAGCTCCCACAGGCCTGATGCCACGGGTCTCCTCTGCTTCTGCTGCTGAAGCCGCCCAGCGCCCTCTCCCCAGGCGCATTGCATGGAGCAGTTGGAAATTATAGGCTGAGCATTGTGTTGAAAAGTGTCCAAGTGTGTCTACAATGTAGCAGATGTCTCCACCGCCTCCCACAGAACTGTGTCAGAACTTTGCTCTATGGCAGCAGGCCTGCCAGGAGCCCCGAGTTTTAAAAGGCATCCGGGGAGGCTGAGGTTTGGGGCGGGAGCTTCTCTTCATCACAGAATCCAGGAGTCTCAGTCTAAGCGCTTTCTCCATATCCCGAGATAAAATCCAGCTCCCCTCTCGGGACCCTCCGTCCCCTCCCTCCGTGTGAACTGCTTCTGTCTTCCAGTGTGGGCCCCCACCATTTCCACCAAAGGCTTTGGCTTTCTGTTTGTCCACCTAAAGAGAGCCCACTCCTGGGTGCTGGTCACTGGGATCCTCTTTGTTCCCCCTCTGGAAAGGAGACCAAATACATCTGGAAACCTCTGCTCGAGTCTAGTATTTCTCCACAAGGGTCATATTCCCCCTACCATGGGCCCTCAAAATAGTCCAAGGGGCGGATTATTTACATAGGTAGGTAAAGCTTGGATAAATGGGAACCCATGGGAGAATCTTGGGGGCTAGCGGGCAGGATAGGGGTGGGGGCCATGGGAAGGAAACAGGCCAGATGGGGGCTTCGATTGGAAAAAGGATGCGAAACAGTGTTCTAGACTTTGACCAGAAGGCTCCGCTGTTTTGATGACTCCCACCACTCTTCTTTTCAGCTCCTGGACACTTCCCTTTCCTCCATGCCTGCCAGCTGGGCTCTCCCAAAGGGGTCAGGCAGTGTCAGCAGAGCATGGCCTCCACTCATGGGTAGGCATGGGTGCCAGCTTCCACCTCTGTCAAATGGGTACGTCATCCAGTCTGCCCCCCATTACCCCCCCCCCCCAGCACTCTACTCAAGCCTGGGCCATGGGAGCAGGTTATTACACAGCTGAACTGTAGGGAGAGAGAGCCGAGAATGGTGGAACTGAGAGTCTCTGGACCTGGGGTGGAAGCTGGGATGGGTAAGGTGCCAAGGGCCAGGTTGCATGGGGTGGCGTGGAAGGATGGGAGTGGGTTGTGGAAAAACAGAAAGTTGACTTCAGGTGGTATCCCTGCAGGGGATGGACCTGCTGGAAACCTCCGCAGAGAGCCCTGGAGACGGATAAGGGAAGACATTGCTATGCTGGGGTCCCATAGCCCTTGGCTCTGGTTCTGTGTGGCTTTCAGTCACTTGCTGGAATCTTTGGGCTAAGAACTGCGTATGCCCTCTGGGTGCAAGGATATCTATGTGGGGAAGGAGGAGAAAGGTTGAGCCTGTGGCCTCCAGACTGGGAGAGACTGATGGTGTGTTCTGGACATGTTCCCGCATGAGTTTCCAGGGGGTTGCTATACAAATGCCTGTGAGAGTAGAGGCTTTGAAGCAGCAGAAACACGGTCTCACACTCATGGAGGCTCCTGGCACAGAATCCAGGTGTGGGCGGGGCAGGAACCTCCTGAGACTCCTTCCTGTCTTCCTCCTAACTTCTGCCAGCTCCAGCACCTTTGGCTTTCCCTTGTTTATAGCTGCTCCCAGCAGCTTCCAGTCTCCTTCCCTGCGTGCCTCTCCCCAGAGCTCCCTGCCCTTATCAGGACACCACGGATGGATTGAAGGATGCAGAAGAGGGTCAGGAGCTGAAGGGAGGACCCAGAGGGAGCAGGGTCTGCTGGAGGGGCCCTGAGAGTAGGGAACTGTCCTGCAGAAGCTCCCCGTCTGTCCCCGAGACTGCTCGTGAACCCCAAGAATGGTCATGTGACTTTCGGTGACTTGGAAACTTTCTCTTCTGACAACAGAAAGGAGAGGTCATGGGGATTTGCTCCAAGAAGCCCCATTTTCAGATTTCAAGTGGCTCCCCATCTAAGTTCAATCTCCTGCATAAATACAGGCAAAGACACTTGCTTGACACTTGGAT
>JAJIBD010020899.1:57500-74504 GCA_021461705.1 Cryptotis parvus
TTTTGTGACTGCAAATTTCTCTCTCATCAGTATTTTAATCACCTATCCATCTCTCTTAATGGTCTATAACCTGTCTAAATATACAGGAGAAAGTTCTTATACTAAGCTCCCAAACTGGGACACTGTGGAGAGTTCCAACGGCAGTAATTTCCGGTACCATTAACTTCTGCAGCATTTTTTGTATTTTGAGGTCCCAGAGTCAGCTGTTGAACTGGTGTTGGTCACCATAGATATTCCCTGATCTGTCCGGTCCCTGCTGGACTCAAAGTGAATGCTGGCACGATAATTGACATTCTTCTCTCTCTCTCTCTCTCTCTCTCTCTCTTGGTCACACACGGTGATGCTCAGAGGTTACTCCTGGCTCGGCACTCAGGAATTACTCCTGGTGGTGCTCAGGGGACCTTATGGGATGCCGGGAATCCAACCTGGGTTGACTGTGTACAAGGCAAACACCCTCCCCACTGTACGATCAGCTCACAATTGGTATTCTTTCTCAGCTAACTGTCCCCACTGAGTAGGTACTTTTGAAGATGGAGGTATTTGTAAACATGAGTTGCAGATGATTTTGTGAAACCGGTTTTGGAAGTTGTAACAAATTTGCTGGTAATGATGCTTTGGTGAGAGAAGCGGTTTTTAAAAACACTCAGCAAAGTTGCTAAAGTCACATTCATTAAGGGAAAGTGACAACCTAATAGGGTGCTGGTGTTACTGCTGTGGGCACTTCTGGCTCTTCTCTGCAGCAGGACTCTCGCCAGGACCCTTGGACAAGAGTGTGGGAGTAACCGTGACTAAGCTGGGCCTCTGGCACTCACTCCCCCTGCCCTAATGGACAGTGGTGGGGCCAGGACAACCCAGGTCCACTGTGGTCCACTCTGACAATCCCTCTTTCTTAAGTCCTTGTCTATTGCAAACTTAGACCAAAGTTTATATAAGGTTTTTCCTGAACATAAAGACATTGGAGCCAAGAGATGGTTCAATGAATGGAACATGTGCCAGAGGCCATTGTGGATACCCCATTAGACCAGAGCGGTGTTGGGAGGATTGTAGGGCACTTGATGGGGATAGGTGGGTGTTACAAATCACAATGATGGGGCCAAGCAATAATCAGCAGGTAGGACACTTGCCTTGCAAGTAGTCCAACCAGGTTTGATCCCTGACACCCCATGTAGTCCCCCAAGCCCCTCTAGGAGTGATCCCTGCATGCAAAGCCTGGAGCAAACCCTGAGTGCTCTGAGGTGTGCCCCATCAAAAAAAAAACAAACAAACAAACCCAAATCACAATGTTCTTGTGCTAAGTGTGACATTCTTTAGGTGTGGTTCAGCCTGGCAGCATATCAGTGCTCCTGATCAGGCCCTGAGGGTCGGCACACAGGGCTATTTTTACAGTGCCCATTAGGCATGGGTAGGACAGGGGTCCCATTGGGCTCCTCCTGGGCATGTGTGTGGCCCCCAGAGGACACAGGTTCAAGTGTTTACATACCCCAAGGACTCCATAGGGTGTCAATGTAGACTCTGCCTTTGCCCTACATGGTTTGCCTTTTCTCTCCTATTGGACTGTTAGAATCTCAGTTTGGTCTATTTGATAGGAACACTGTGGTCACCATGAGTTCACCCCCCCATCTGTCCCTCTGGTATCCATATATGTTTACTTGTGCGTGGAGCAGCACTGCTCAAGTTCCTAAGATATTCCAGAGTCTGGCTTCTGGGTGGTTCAAGAGAGCAGAAAGATTTGGGGCCAGAGAGATGGTACAACGGGTAGGGTGCTTGCCTTGCATGTGACTGAGCCCAGTTTGATCCCCAGCATCCTATATATCCCTTGAGCACCCCCAGGAGTGTGGAGCCAGGAGTAATTCCTGAATATTTTTGGGTTGGCCCAACAAAAACAAACGAGGGAGGAGAGAGAGCGAGAATGAGAGAGAGAGAGAGGAGAGAGACAGAGAGACAGAAAGAGCAGAAAGAGAGACAGAGAGACAGAGACAGAGAGACAGAGAGTCAGGGAGAGAGATATGCAGAAGCTAGGATTTGAGCTCAGGCTGCCTGAGTCCATAAGAAGAAAGGTCTCTGGCAGCCGGAGTTCCCAGACACCCTCCAGTGGGGAATAAGCTCATCCAGCAGGTTTGAGTTCCTCACTACTCCTTATCTACAATCTCTGAGTCTCGCTTTGCCCATCTGCCACATGAGGCCAATGCTCCTGCATCCTGATCACCTTGAAGCAGCTCTGTGAGGTCTCCAGATCTTACAGATCACCTGTAAAAGCACCTCGAAAGGGACCTTGTGCTGCGTACAGAGAGGGCCCCATTGGCGAGCAGTGAGGTAAAGCTGCCCTCACCGGTCCCCTGACCAATCCTGGAGGCTACTAAGGGCTCCAACCTGACATTCTCTCTGCTGCCTTTCCCAGTTTTCTCAAACATCAGGCGCATAGGGGGCAAGCCATATTCTCAGATGCAAGTTTTTCTTGGAATCATGGAAGCTTTAAAACCACTAGATGAAGTATAGAAAGTGCTTGACAATTTCTTTAAAGAATCTTTCATTCTCTGGGTTAGAATATCACGCACGAGTATATGTGTGTGTTGTGTGTGTGTTTTTTTTAAATCCTGCTATCATGAGCAGCAGGTAGCAAAATGTTGATCTTTAATGTGTTAGTAAAACAGCATACATTTGAATATTGGCTTTTTCTGCCATCTGCACCAGTTGACACTGTTTTTCATACCAGCTTATTACATTTCTTGTACAAACATACTTTTGGGTGTCTCTGTTGATTTATGCTATAGTTGCTCTGGTATTTGTGTTAAAATAGCAATTTAAAACTTATAAAATATTGCTATTTATTCCTCCCTGATTCTTTGCCACTTGACAAGCTCTGGAGCAGGATATGCTTCCCAAAGACTAAGCTTTTCCTTGTGGCTGTCTTGAAGGGGCAGTTGGGGGCTGTTGACCCACTAGGCACTCCTAGAGAGCTGTTCTCACAACCCCTGGGTGAAACTGCACCTTCCCTAGGTTTGGTTTTAATACCTTATAGGCAGTATTGTTATGAGCTCAGCTTAAAGACCTATTTCTAATTTTTTTTTTATTCTGAACTTCCTTTTTTATATCAAGGTTTCCTTTTATGAATTAAAAGGGATCTCAGATGCTGTTTCTCTCTCTGTCTCTGTCTCTATCTCTGTCTCTATCTGTCTGTCTATCTGTCTCTCTCTCTCTCTCTCTCTCTCTCTCTCTCTACTCACACACACACACAAATCATGGTTTCTCCAACTGGTAAGGAGGATAGTTTTGTCAGACTGAAAATTCTGCAAATCTAGGGCCTACTTGGGACAAACTGGGAGGTGGCAGGACAAGCTCTTTGTGGATCACGAATGCTGCAGAGGCAGTGGGAGGGCTGGGGTTGGGGCACTGTCTGGGGTGGGGGCCCTGCTGGGGAAGAGGAGGTGCTGAGGCACTAGGCACCCGGGCCGGCTGGCGTGTGGATGAGGCACACTGCCACACTAAAAGATCTGCAGACGGCCACAGATGGGAGGAAGAGCCAATATTCAAATTGGAGGCTGTTTTGCTAACACGTTAAAGATTAACGTGTTTTTTACTGGCTGCCGCATACTGTTGCAAGATGAGTTTTCTTTCTGGAAAAAAAAAAAAAAGAAAAAGAATGAAGAAGGAGGAAGAGAAGGAGCAGCCTGCTTGGAGACAGTGCTAGGAGAGGGTACTGGGCAGTCCCTGCTGCCCCCTCTTGTCCCCCACCATCTAGGAGAGCCCATACCTAGGGCCATTGCCCTGTCCCCCGCCATCTAGGAGGCCCATACCTAGGGCCATTGCCCTGTCCCCATCATCTAGGAGAGCCCATACCCAGGGCAATTGCCCTGTCTCTTTTGCTCAGAAATACTCAGTTCATCCTCAAGTCTTTCCCTAGTTTATTTCCCCTTTATTCTGGTTGGCAGATTCTCCTTAAATTCAGACTCAGCTCTAGTATAATGATAATATGTGTATCCATATACGTGATGATGTGAGCTAGGAGTTATTATATACTAACAATATTATGTTAAGTACTTATTTGTGCTGCCCTACTAATCTAAGAGACTCTCCAACTGCCCTCATTTTACAGAAGGGGACATTGAGGCAAAGAGATGTTGCATATTCTGCCCAAGTCCACAAAGCTGAGGTTCAGCCGGAGTCCAGGAAAAAGGGTCTAGAGTTTGTCTTTTTTTGCTTTTTTGGGTCACACCTGGCAATGCTCAGGGGTTTCTCCTGGCTCTGCACTCAGGAATTACTCCTGGCGGTGCTCGGGGGACCATATGGGATGCGGGGATCCAACCCGGGCCAGCACAGGCCAGCCGCGTGCAAGGCAAACGCCCTACCCGCTGGGCTATCACTCCGCCCCCAACACACACATCTTTCTTTTGTGACCTAACCTTGGCTGTGCTCAGGGGTCATTCCTGGTTCTTCACTCACTTCACTCTGGTGGGGCTCAGGGTCCCTATGCAGTGCTGGGGATTGAACCTGCTTGACTATGTGCAAGGCAAATACCTTACCTGCTGTGCTATATCTCTGATCTCAATCAGCTCACATTCTTATTCCAGGCCAGGAGCAGGGTGCAACTCTTGCCTTTCTGAAGAAAACCAGCCTGGGTCTAGAGACAGCAGAGGCTTCTTCGTGGATCTTCTGTGGATTTTCATGGGTTGGAATGGGGCTTTCTGTAAGATGTCTAATTTTAATGTTTGCAAGACACAACACAAGCAGAGGCCTGGTTGGGGCCTGTAGGTTTCTTTTTGGAGCACTTTGGACTGCCGCCTGGTAGTAAGGACCCTCTTTTGAGCTGTCTCCTGGCCAGGTCTCCAAAGGAAACTTCTGGTCAGTAATGTAGTTGGCCTCAGGACTGAGTAGAAGGCTCTGGTAGAGCAAAGATGGGACTCGCTGCCTGAAAGGAGGTTGGGTTGGAAAGTGAGCACTTCTACTCAATGGTCATCCTGGCTGCCCATTCTGGGACCCACCCCCAAGCCAACCCACATTGTCCTCTGTAGGTTAGAACCAACAGGGCTGGTGGTGGCACATACACAGGTCAGGCTAGGACAGGGGCCCTGAGGCAGGTCTCTAGTCAGTAAAGTCAAACCTGATGCGACCTCGGAGACTCAAGAATGCTGGTGTTTAGAAAGTCCTCTCCTCCCACACCTGCGGGGCAGCGGGTGGGAAGGCACCGACAGCACAGAGTGCTACAGGAACTGGCCAGTCCGGCTAAACCAGGCCACTCCACTCCCTCCATGGAAGGCACCTTACACAGCTGGTGCCTCAGTTTCCTTATCTGGGCATGGTGATGATTTCAAAGATTTGCTGCTGCATTATTTCTAGACTTGAATTCCTGTGTGTACTCTCCCTGGGTGGGACTGGTATTTGTGTGCATGTGTGCGTCACGTGTGTGTATGTGTGCGTGTGTGCGTGTGTGTGTGTGTGTGTGTGTGTGTGTGTGTCCTGGCAGCACTCAAAGCTAAGGGCAAAAAAGACCTCCTATTTGTGGGCAGGAGGGCCGAGGGCCCAAGTGGGGAGCCAACATACCTAAGTTAAGGGCCACCAGGAGACAACTTAAAACTCCACCGCAGTCTTGTCCTGCAGCCCCCGACCGCCTCCCCATTCCTTTGCACACCCCGACATCATTGTTGGTTGGGTTTGTCTGATGTTGACCTTTTTTGAGCACCACCTGCACCCGACACGTGGCCTGAGCAGACCAGCCTGACCCCTGCTGCAGGTCGTGAGGGTCCTCACCCTGCCCCGCCTGCTCAGCCCCCAGGTTTGTGACTGAGTGTGGTTTGTGAGTGATGTTGGTGCAGGTGCAGCATGGCTAAATGTCTAGGCTACAAACTGAACTAGAAAACTCTGGAATAAACTGCTCCACTTCCCTGAAGGCCGAGTTCCGCCCTAGAACTCTCAGACTCTGGAGTGCCATATTGGAGCACGGCCACTTGGGAGCGACCCTCTCACCCATCCTCCTCAGCCCCCCTCCACTCTGCCCTGCTCTGTCCCTCTTATGAGTGGGCTACCCCAGCCTATTTGGTGGGGGGAGAAGTTCCTCTGCTCCACAGACAGTGCCCACAGCCCCTCGGGCCCAGGGCAAAGCTTTACTGTGAATATATTGACATGGTTGTGGCCCCCAAATCTTTGTTATTATGCCATTCTCATCCCTAAATTCTCATCCTCTGCCTCCCAGACAACAGTGACGTCTTCCCTGCAGGTGTGTGAAGAATCAAAACCCTTCCCCCAGGTAACGTCTACAGGAGCCAAGACACTGTCATGGGTCTTACAGGGGGTGAAATCACTCCACTGGTTAGACAACTCTGCTGGGAGCAGTACTTCCAGGCCCAGACCAGAAACGTGCAGCAGGCAGGGAGTTCCGGTGTGCCCGGAGCCCAGTCCAGAAGGAGAGGACTCTGGGAGCACCAGGAGGACCCGCACCTCACTGGGAAGGGCGGGCTGGGGAGGTTTGCCTGTTTGCCTCTGGGAATGTTTGCCTCCACAGTGATGGGAGCCCACAGAACTCCTGGTTCCTCTGACTAGTCCCGTGGACTAGCAGAAAGGAGCTAAACCCTCTTTAGCTGGTGTGAGTTCCGGAGAAGCAGCGACTCCCTCCTCCCTGACTGCTGAAGGGTCCTAAGGCTGTGTAGCTCCAGGACCACATCTGACGTCTGCTCCTGGCCTCTAAGTGCCCGAGTCTGTCAGGTTGCCCTGGAGTGCATGACTGTGCCTGCGTCCACTAAAGTTCTTGGTGTGGGGCTAACAATTGCACCCTCAGGTGCCTTGCATCTGTGCTTAGAAAAGTAGCTCCTTTGCCTCGATTTAATGGGGTTTTTGGTGGGACAAGAGTTAAAGTCCCTTCTTTTTTTTAGCACTGGCCAAAGACTGCACTACTTGAGTATCAGAAAGGGCAACTCTGCAAGGGTAGCAGACATGGCGGCTGGCTCCTGTGGTTTGCTGCTCTACGTTAGTGTGATCCACAGTACAGCCCCCACCTCTGCAGCTCACAAAACCAGGACCCACAGACTGACACACCAAGTGAGTGGATACAGCCTTTCTTCTGCCTTTCTTTGCGGGAACCAAAGCTGGGCCTTGAGGAAACCAAATGACTTGATGTGCCGGGAGCAACTCTAGCTTCACAGAGACAAGAAGTTCAGGAGGAGGAGAGAGCCCTGTCCTCTAACTTAGCAGGGGCATGTTGAGGGGTGACCCACACAGGGCTAGGGGGAGGTCTAGCAGCCAGCACTGAGGATGCAGAGAGGAAGGAGGGTATTTGCACCTAGGGTGCCCCCTAATCCCCAGAGCCTGCTCCCAGGCTGAGGCTCACGTTAATGTGATGACTAGGCTTAAAATAGAATAAACTTGGGATCCTCCAGGCCACAGGGAAGACATAGAATGAAGGACCTGCTCCGAAGTGTCTGTACAAAACCACGTGCAGGACATGCAGCCTAGCCCCAGAGCAAGGAGTGACAGTAAGCCATGTCCGAGTTGCATTACCAGAGGCACAGCGTCTGGAACATGGGAGGTGTGAGCGTTCTTCTGTTAGTTTCCCCAAACAGAGCCAAACTGATTGTATTCAAAGAATAGCCAGACGCTGTGAAGTTAAAATACTTGATGGAGAAGGACCAAGAAAGGCTGGAAGCCAGGCCTGGCCTGGCCTGGGCAATGGGGAGAACACAGGAAAGGGAAATTTCTCTTCTATAAGCAGAAACACCCACAGGGGAAGTGGGAAGGGAGGGACACTCCCTCCACCTGATCGGGTGAGTTTCCCCATGTTTGCTTGCTACGGCTGCCATAACCGCTAAGGGCAGGGAGCGCTGAAGGCCGAGGGTTTACTTACTCACAGATCTGGAGCTACAGACCATAGTCATCTGGGGCTTTTCTTTGGGCTCGTAGGTGACTCGCGTGTTGCCATGGGTGTCCCTCAGTGTATTTGTATCCTAGTCTCCTCAGGACATCAGTTAAATCGGCCTGACACCCTCTTTCTCCCACCCATGACCACACAGAACTTCATGACTTCTTTTTTTTTTTTTTTTTTTTTTTTTTTTTTTTTTTTTTTTTTTTTTGGGTCATACCCGGCAATGCTCAGGGGTTACTCCTGGCTCTTTGCTCAGGAATTACTCTGGTGTTCAGCGGAACATATGGGATGCCGGAGATGTAACCCAGGTCGAGCCGTGCAAGGCAAATGCCCTACAAATGCTATGGCTCCGCCCTTCATGACTTCTTTAAAGACCATCTCCAAATGCCAGCACATTCTGAGTGACTAAGGATCTGGGGTCCAGCCTATGAATGTTGGAGGGGACACAGTTCATCCCATAGTGTCCCTCTCTGGCTCAGACCTTGTGAGGCCTTGTTCTGTCCCACCTGCAGAAAGGGAGGCCCGTTGCTGAGTGTCTGGTGCCGCCTCCGCCGCCTCAGCCAGTAAGGGCTGCTCTCGCCACTGTCCTTGTCGGTAGGAGGGTCTGGCCTTCTCCTCGGGAATGTCTACTGTCACATTTCTTTCCCAGGCAGCACCTGGACTCAAGCCGTCACCCCAACACACACACACACACACACACACACACACACACACACACACACACACACACAGCAGTTGCTCCCTGTATCTGGATTGCTCTCAGGCCTGAAGGCTCTCAAGTCAAGTCACCCTCTCTGACTTTTCCAGAGAGGTCCAGAGGGGCCACCCTGGGGTAGTATAATTGCAGGACGGCTGGTAGGTGGCTCTGTTCTGGTCAGTGATCAAAAATGCCCTCTCCTTTCTCTCTCTGCCTATCTCTCTCGGCTCAGGCCAGAAGCCCAGAGCTCTCAAGGTCCCTGCTTAGGGCCACCTACCAGGCCACCTGGGATAGTCAGGACCCGGCGGTCAGTTCCCGAGTCAGGCCTGCCTCTCGGACACCAGGCAAGCAGGCGTTGGAGGAGGCAGAATCTCGCCGTCGCCAGCAGTGACCGAGGGAGTCCCCATGCTGAGCGCATGGAGGGGCTTTGCTTTGAGGCAACATTTGTTGGCTCTTTTTTTCTTCAATGTTCAAGCTGTCAAAAAAGTATGTTTGCTGAGTTGGGATGTTTGTTTTGGATTGTTGTTCTCTGGAACAACATTGAAGGGGCGGAAATGCCTGTTCCTCACAGCCGGGATAGCGGGTGTGGGGTGAGGGGGGAGCTGTGGGCACCCCAGCTTCCCTGAAGGCAGCCCAAACTGTGCTCAGGGGAGGCATACACGTCTGCTGAAGGGTCCCAGGGGCTCAAAGCACACCCTTCAAAAACCTGCCTTTTGTCTGACCTTTCCTGGGTGCCAGGGATCACGGTCTAGGACAGAGTAGACAGAGAGGTTATTTCCTGATATTTTTTTTGTTTTTGTTTTTTCACCTGGCAACACTCAGGAGTAACTCTTGGCTCTTTGCTCAGGAATTACTCCTGGCGGTGCTTGGGGGACCATATGAGATGCCGAGGATCAAACCTGGGTCAGCTGAGTGCAAGGCGAATGCCCTACCTGCTGTGCTATAGCTCCGGCCCTCATTTCCCATTTCAATTCTACCGACCCTCAGCAGCAAAGCCTGGTTTTGGGGGCCTGGATGCAGGGCTCGCCACGGAGTCATGCACCTGCCTTAGCATAGCTTCTCCTGGTCTTGGGGACTCCTGGTCGCTGCCCTTGTCTGCTCTGAGTGACAACCGGGTCTCTGTGACACTTTCTGTCATCAGTTGTAAAATAGATCACTGACAAGCCAACACTGGGTAGAAGAGAAGAAAACAAACCAGTTACCATTCACCTTTTCCCCCTTTGGGTAGGACTCCTCTCAGCTGAGATCCCTTTCTCTTTGGTGGGAGACATGGGCTCTCTTGTATGGTCCAAGTTCTCACCAGAGCGAGAGTTCTTTCATTATATTGGATTACGGTGGTAAACTCGCAGACATGGGGCAGAGCTGCCCTGGCTCTCCCCTGTGAACAGCCGCTCAGAGGCCCGGGAGGGATGGTGGGTTCTAGCCCGACCCACCATCCCAGCAGAGCCTCGCAACAAGCCAGAAGACCCCCCACCCCAGAGGGCCTCCATTTTCCCACATCCGGACTTCTCTCGCGCCAGACCTCCCACCCAGCAGACCAGCCTATCAGCGCCCGGCTCATCGAGTTCCACCCCTGCAGCAGTCTTTCTTAAATCCGGTCAGGTAGCCGGTCCAGAGACTTGCAGACATGGGGCAGAGCTGCTACTGGCTCTCCCTGGACCAGCCGCCATGAGGCGCCCGGGAGGGATGGTGGGTTCTAGCCCCTGGCCCACTATCCCAGCAGAGCCTCGCAACAAGCCAGAAGCACCCCCCACCCAGAGGGCCTCCCATTTTCCACATCGGACTTCTTTCTCATCAGACCCTCCCACCCAGCAGACCCAGCCTATCAGTGCCCGGCTCACGAGTTCCACCCTGCAACAGTCTTTCTTAAATCCGGCCTCAGGTATGCCGGTCCAGAGACTTGCAGACATGGGCAAAGCTGCTACGGCTCTCCCTGTGACCAGCCGCTCATGAGGCGCCCGGGAGGGATGGTGGGTTCTAGCCCTGGCCCACCGCCCCAGCAGAGCCCTCCCGCAACAAGCCAGAAGACCCCCCACCCATGGGGCCTCCATTTTCCACATCCGACTTCCTCGCAGACCCCTCCACCCAGCAGACCAGCCTATCAGCCCGGCTCACGCAGCCGCGCGCGCCGGTTCATCAATAAATGCTGGACTTAGAGGTGCCTACAAGAGTATGCTACCGCACGGCAGAGCCTGGCAAGCTACCCGTTGTATTTGATATATGCCAAATACCAGTAACAATTATAGACCCTCATTCCGAATGGATTGGGGCCTTTATGTTCCTGGAGCAAGTAGAGCCTTGGGCTCTACTAGCATGAGACAGGACATATGGAGATGTTACTGGGGCCCGCTCGGGCAAATCGATGATGAACGGGAAGACAGTGATACAGTGATACCATTCACCTCAAGAAGCAAAGGGTGAGCATGTCTCTGCTGGAATATTTGATCCTTAGCTGAAGGAAGCCCCTTGTCAGGGGGCATCCTGCTTCCTGCCTGGTCCAGCCTTGAGGCCCATTGGAATCTCCCTCATAACCCGAACCTCATAAATGCCCTTCTTATAACCTTGGGGGCTCAGGAAGTGACGGAGAAGGTGTGTGTCTCCCTGTGTGGAATCTGGGGAGGTGAGGACACACCTCGTGGCCCCCTGAG
The DNA here is from genome assembly GCA_021461705.1 of Cryptotis parvus. NCBI lineage: Eukaryota > Metazoa > Chordata > Mammalia > Eulipotyphla > Soricidae > Cryptotis > Cryptotis parvus. The sequence goes on from JAJIBD010020899.1 coordinate 68,695, forward strand.
CTAGGCAGAGGTCTGACCCGCAGGGCCCATAGTGACCAGGGCTTCTGCTTGGTCTGGGTGTAGTGGGGACCATCCTGGGATACCGCCTTTATTAGGGTTCCTTGGAGGCCCCAGGAGTGGCGTTGCAGTTCACAGCCTTGGAGTTAGGGTCACCCTCATGCAACAAGAACAAGTCATTCAGTGCATGTGGCATTCCCTGACCTTCCCTGACCTCCCTAGACAGAGCATGAGTAGAAAGTAAGGGGTCCCAGGGCCCCCACTTCCCTTCTGCTTGAATGGAAGGGCATTTAAAAGTATTTGTGGTGCACAGCAGCAATATTGGAAAGCCAATGTGAGAAATGCCAGATGGACAGAGGATATGCCTGCCTGGCGGGGGCCCTCCCCAGGACTGCCTGAGCAGCACTTTCCCTTGCTCTTAGAGCTTGCAGCTGGGATCGAACCCAGGGTGCCACAGAGGCAAGCACATGAGCGCCACCCTGACATAAAGCTAGATATTTAGAGGAGTTCGTTCATTCTTTCATTCATTCATTCATTCATTCAATTTTTGCTTTTTGGGTCACACCCAGAGATGCTCAGAGGTTACTCCTGGCTCTTCACTCAGGAATTACTCCTGGTGGTGCTTGGGGATCCTATGGGATGCCGAGGATTGGACCTGGGTCAGCCGTGTGCAAGGCAAACACCCTAACACTCTACCCACTGTGGTATCGCTTTGGCCCTAGAGGAGTTTAAAGGCTTCATTGTTGCTTAAACATTAGTTTTAGTAACTTGGTTTGAGCACCTAATTTGAGACTCAGACTTTCAGCCTTCTCTGTCTAGTTTCCTCATCTGCAAAATGGGAACAGTTATGGTCTGTACATGATAAGTTTGTTGAGTTAATACTTGACAAGGACTTGGAAGAGTGCCTGGGGCACAGTAATTGCTACAGAAGCACTTGTGATCATTACTAACGACATCATCATCTAATTACGTGCCCTCAGTCTGCCCATTCCCTCAGTCTGCGAGTCAGGCTTAGACAAGCCTATGTGCTTAAAGGCCACACCTCCGGTGCCAAAAGGAGTGAGGAAAGAACCCTGGACTGTGGTTGGCTTGAATTTCCAATAATTTATCAAAAATTGAGAGCCAGATTTCCTGTGGGAAATATTAGTTCTTAGGTTTACAAAGTGCCTTGGTTGTAAATACCCATAAAAACGACAATTTGTTGGGCTGTATTTATTCTCAAGCCGGTCAAAAGATATTAGCTTGTCTGACTGTGTAAATCTGCCAGCTCTGGGTTCCTGCAAGCTCTCAGCTGGCCTCTTTGGCGAGCCTGCATAAGGAGGACCCGCAGCAGGGTGGAGGACAAGGGCCAGGCCGGCCCTTCCTGGGACATGTGACCACAGGCAGAAGGCAGGGCAGCATGTACCCATCAGATGTGCACTCAGAGCAGACCCCACAGCAGAGGGTGGTCGGGGCTCTCCTGACTGGCCACTAGAGGGCAGCTTGGGTGAGCTGAGGGGCCGGTGCCTGTCTGTCATGAGAGCCCCTTCTGAGGTGCAGTCCTGTGCCAAGTGTTCTGGCCAAGGCACCAGTGTGTGAAGGATGATCCTTCCACCCCAGATGCTCTGTGCGCATTGCTGCCTCAGCCCCTTGCCCAGCTGCTCCTCCACTGGCTGGTCACTCTACTCTCCATCCGGCCCTCTCACCTGCTCTGCTCTAGGCTGCCCAGTACTGACTACACCATGGACGGCACCATTCTTTCCTCTCTGTGTCCAGGAACAAACGTCAGCTCCTTGAGTCTTCAGTGGCTCGTCCTCGGGCATCTAGGACATCCTCGGAGCATCTAGGACAGAGCCACGATGCTCCTGTCACCCTTTTTACTTTGGCTTCCAGCAAAATGGTCATTGTTGGTCTTTTTAAAAAAATTATTTTGGCTTTTTTGGGTCACACCTGATAATGCTCAGGGGTTTCTCTTGGCTCTGCATTCAGGAATTACTATTGGTGGTTTTTTGGGGACCATATGGGATGCTGGGGATCAAACTCAGGTTGCTCGCATGCAAAGCAAAATGCCCCAACATCCATACTATTGTTCCAGCAGCAATGGCTCCCCCTCCTTTTAAAGAGGGAGAGCCAGCAAGAGCGAGCCCTCCCTCTCTTTTTTGGGTCACACCCAGAAATGCTTCTGGCTCTGCACTCAGGAATCGCTCCTGGCGGTGCTCTGGGGACCATATAGGATGCCAGGGATTGAACCGGGTCACCGCGCAAGGCAAATGCCCTACCTGCTGTGCTATCACTCTGGCCCCCAGCAATTGTTCCTATTTTATGACCACTGGCCTGGTAAGTGCCCTGACTTTCAAACTTGTTTATACTCACTTTGGAGGTGCAGAAACTAAGGCTTTGTGACTCTCTGCTCGTAACTTGCAGGCAGAGCTGGAACTGAAATCTGGGTTCCATCTTGACCCATCTGGTAATTTAACAGAGGACACAGCTCATGAGATCCTGGAAGGGAAGATCTCTAGTTAGGGAAAGCAGGGGTTGCACGTTAATTTGTATTTCTTATCTGAGTGTAAATATGGCTCCTGAGATCCTGGACTAATCTCTATAGACTTCTTTCTTTTTCTTTCTGGGGACCATATGGGATGCCGGGATCGAACCCAGGTTGGGTGTGTGCAAGGCAAATGCCCTACCTGCTGTACTATCAATTCAGCCCCTATAGACTAATTTCTGCCTCAGGAAATAACAAAATTTGTGAAATGTGGAAATTTCTTGTAGGTGTCTGTAAGTCGTGACTGACAAAGGTGCATGTACAAGTTAGCACTTACTAAGAACTTGCAGATGGTGATGATTAGGGAATAATAGCTCATTGCTCTAGTACCCGACCCCTTCTCCTTTAGCACAGGCAGGGTTGCAAGTGCAGGAAGGAGCTGAACAAGAAAAGCTCTGGAGGCATGGTTGAGAGGGCTGGAGGGAAGCTGGATTCTCGGACCCCAGGCTTGCCCAGAGCCCCTCACCTCCCCAGGTAAGCACTTCTCACTTCCATTTGCCAGATTGCTGATGAATCGCGATTCCTTCCTCGCACATAGACACTCTCTGCGTTTTTATTCCATACATTTAACTTGCAGAGTTGACAGAAAGGCTATAGATTTCCCCCCAAATATCCATTTGCCTTGCCATTTATCTACTTCGATCTGAAATACAGAACATGATGGGTGCCCTAGGTAAATCAAGCATTTCCTGTCTTCCAAAATGGGTTTGCAAACGCTTATTTCATGCCATTACCATTTTTCTGTTTCTAACAGTAAATCAAAAAAGTATCGCCCATTCATCCACTTTAAAAGTAATGCCTTTCTTATGCATAATTACACATACCCAGTGGAGATCTCTGTGTGTGCACTGTAAATCTACTCCTTTAAAAGGTTTCCCCTTAAGTACATTGGTGACATAAATTGGTGTAGAGCAAATTTATTTATTTAATAGGTTTATTCTTTTAACTGGTCTGATAACCATTACTGGTCACTGTTTGGTTTGGAGGGGAGGACGGAGCTCTGATTAATTTATCTGATTTATTTCCATGGCAGATATTTATTTAAAAGGGTTCCTCTGGAAATAAGGGTGAATATAATTTATTGATTTAACAGGTTTATTCTTAACTGGCCTTCAGGTGATCCAGATGGTGTTCGTACAAACGTGAAGTCTCTTAAAATAATGAAGTAAGGAGGTTTAGCAGGTCGGGCTCTAAAATTTTGGAGGGCTGCATTTGGTCACAACTTTTCCGAAATACTGAATTAAGGAACGTAAGTCACAAATCTAAAGTGATTATAGGAAGAAGGGGTGGGAGAGAGAGGAAATAAAGACGGAAAGAGGAGAGAGGGAGGAAAGGACAGAAGAAAGGAAGCAAAGGAAGAGGAGGAAGAAAGGAAGAAGGAAAGAAGAAAGAATGTAAAAGTGTCTGTCTCGATAATAACATCCTCAAAATGTTTTGGCAAATTGAAGATAAAAGAGAATCTGCTAATCAGGCCCGTGTAAACTTGTTCGCTTTTGTAAATCTTGTTTGTAGCTCCTGATGGTGTTGGAGTGAAAGCAGACAGGCCCAGCTGGTGGAGGCGAAGGAGAGAAAAATCTGAATTTTTAGCAGTTCAGGTTTATTTTTAGGCGTTTAAGAGTATCTTTAGCTTCTCAGTAAATGAGTCCATCAGAAGCCGTGATAGGAAATAATCTGCATGTAAAACATACAGAATAGAAACTGAAAAGCCCTTTGACCGCCCTGTGCACCTCGCTACAGATCCCTCTTGGCATAGTCTAAGCAATGTCCCCTGGACCCCAGGCCACACACGCTCCCCTGTGGGGTGACGAGGAAGACAGAGCCCGATACATCCAGCTCCTGCTCTTTTCGCTTTTTTTTCTTGAGGGACAGTGAGTCTGGAATAGTAGCAGGAAACCTGGAAACTGGGAGTTCTGTGTATGGGGCCATCTAGGGTAGAGAATTGTGTGGATGACCAGAACTTGAGAGGTTGTTTGCAAGGAAGCAGGCAAGGTTGGGTCACCAGAAAGGAGTTTTACTACACAGGGAAGGAGGGTGGGTTTCAATAAGTCATTCTTTGGATTCTGAAAAGATCTTTGAGGTCCTGGTTTGGCCGTCAGATGTGATAGATGCGTTTGCTGGTCCCTATGTTGAGCCTATCTGTTCCACACAGACCTGGGACGGACTTCAGAATCTACTACGCCCTTAGGAACTTAGCCCTACTTAGGCTCTAGGCAAAACAAAGTAGACCCAGCCTCACCCTCATTGGTTGGTTACATCAGCAGGTCCCATGTACAGGAAGCCAATATTTAAGTATGTGGCCAGCTCTCTGCTGGCTTTGGAGGTGACAGACCTTTCCCAGCTGAGCTCAGTCCCTGCCCTGAATGTGTGCTCCATCGGCAGTGGGAGATGACAGGCCCCGGTGTAAATGGGCAGAGCTCTGTCTCAAACCGGCTGCTGCCTGGTGGCTCCACTTCTCCTCCAGGAAGAGAGACAAGCCCTGGTGCTCCTGAGGGCTCCATCTAACTTCTTCGCAGCCGTCGCTGCCAAATGTCCCCAAGACTTGTTCAGCCTGGAGACTGCTGGCAACTGAATGATGGCTTCCTGTCCACACTGGGAAGGTCCTAGGGTCATAGCCTTCAAATCTGTTCTGGCTTGCTGCAGATGTAACAAAACCTGAACTCCCGGGTTGCACCAGTACAGGCCAAAGTGTTGGGGTCTCCACATTTTCTGAAGATAATTTCAGTTTCTTCACCTGTATATGAAATATCTAAAAGGACAAAGAACCTCCAGCTCCGGGCACATCTCTTTGACTCCACTGTTCTCCCTGCATTAACATACGCCTCAGAGACCTGGGCCCTACGAAGCAGGATGAGAATGCTACTTGGGTCTCCCAGAGAGGAATCGAAAGAGCTATGCTTCGAATATCATGCCTCACTCAAGTGAGAGAAGGAATCCGAGTTCTGACCTCCGCCGCTATTCCAGAATCAGGGATGCTGTCTCGTTTGCCAAGGTATCGAAAATCAGATGGGCTGGACATGTAATGCGATTTGGAGACCGACTGCTGGACTAGAACTGTTACCGACTGGATCCCACAGGATGTCAAAAGATCACGGGTGCGCCACCTACAAGATGGTCAGACTTCCTTGTCAAGACCCTGAAGGAACGATTTGAGGCTCTTCATATTCCTGAATCAACCAGATGCCATTGGGCTACATTGGCACGTGATAGGGTCCAGTGGAAATGTTACTGGCTCCCGCTCTGAGCAAATTGATGAGTAACGGGATTCAAGTGATCAAGTGATCAAGTGTCT
>JAJIBD010020900.1:0-40341 GCA_021461705.1 Cryptotis parvus
CCTGCATTAACATGACCTGGGCCCTACTAAAGCAGGTGGGATGAGAATGCTGGTCTGGGTCTCCTCAGAGAGGAATCAAAAGAGCTAAGTGCTTGAATATCACTCTTCCTCACTCAAGCAGAAAGTGAAGGAATCCGTGGAGTTCTGACCTCTCCCGGCCGCTATTCCAGAATCAGGGACACTTCTCTCGCTTAAGGCAAGGCTTCAAAATCAGATGGGCTGGATATAAAATGCAATTTGGAGATGTCCCGCGGACTAGAGCCATTACCGCATCGGATCCCACGGATGCCGTGTAAAAGATCACATGGCCACCCCACCTACAAGATGGTCACGGGACTTCCTTGTCAAGACCCTGAAGGAACGGGGTTTGAGGCTCTTCATATTCCTGAATCAACCAGATGCCATTGGGCTACATTGGCACGGATAGGCCAATTGGAAATGTTACCGGCGCCGCCGAGTCAACCGATGAATAACGTGGATCAGTGATCAAGTAATAATTCAACTTACTACTTCTAAGTAAAGCAAATTTTTCTTATAATGTAGTCTGGAATTATTACTACAAGTTTCACTATACTCTTTTGCTGTTTTGATTTTTTATTTTGGCCTACATCGGCAATGCTTGGGGGTTAATCCTGGCCTGAACCTCAGGAATCACTCCTGTCTGTGATGCTGGGAACCAAACCCAGGTCAGCTGTGTGCAAGGCAAATGCACTAATGGCTAAAGGTCCTAAATTTCAGGCCCCAAGGTTTGACTATAATTTTTTTTTTGCCTTTGGCCACACTGTGATGCCTAGGGTTATTCTGGCTCTGCACTCAGGAATTACCTGCAGTGCGAAGGGGACCATATGGGGATGCCATGGATTGAACTCCAGTTAGACGCGTAAGGCAAATGCCCTCCTGCTAGACTATCACCCGGCCCTATACTCTTTGACTTATCCTGTTTTCTCTTCCTTGTTGGGCTTTTTTATTTTGCTCCTTTTAATTTGCTATTAAAAAAAAGGAGTTGTGGCTTGAAAAATATAACCTCAAATCTTTTATAGGAAAGCTATAAGGATATCATGCTCTTTACATTAATTTTTTATATTCTTTGACTAGAATGTTAAAAGGGCTACCCTTAGACTATAATAATGACTTTCATCTTCCCAATCTAATACCTGGATTTGATGAAGTATATTTTTTACCTCCTTGGATCCCTGTTCTTCAGCAGCAGTGGAAAAGACTATCATCGTCTTCTGAATGCATCCAATCCAGACTCTATGATATCTGTTTTACATTGGGATCCAAAGGCTCAGTTTCGTGAAATCCAGTTCCCATGACAGCGCCCAACGCATTCTGTGAAAAAAAGAAATCAGAAAACTAGTTAAAAAAGGAGTGAGGCTGAGCCATAATCCACGGTAGGGCATTAACCTTGGCACACGGATGACCCAGGTTCGATCCCTGGCAACCCATGTATTCCCCAAGCACTGCTAGGAGTAATTCCTGAGTGCAGAGTCAGAGTAAGCCCTGTATATCGCCTTTCTCCTCTCTTTCTGATCTACTATGCACTTGAGCAGGCACATGGTACCAGAATTTAGACTCTGTATGGAAAGCAAATGCTCCAGTCCTTATCGTTCCTTAATGCACTTGCTTAAAGCAATGTGCTCCAGTGCCATGCCCACCCTATGGCACACTTTTTTTACATTTTTTTTTTGTTTTTGGTTATTTTTTCCTTTTTGATCATACCTAGCAAATGCTCAGGGGTTACTCCTGGCTCTGCATTCAGAAATTACTCCTGGTGGTGCTTGGCAAACCATATGGGATGCTAGGGGGATTGAACCCGGTCAGTCACATGCAATGCAAACGCCCTACCTGTCGCTCTGGCCCCAACATTAAAATAATAACTTGGCTGTTGGTCATAATGGAGTTGTTCACTCTAAAATTATTAAGACAGAAAACAAACACTTTTTAGAGATGTAAAGTTTTAGAGGAAACGGTGATTAAACTTTCCTATATGTTTGATCAGAGAAACCAAAGAGGTTATACAAATTATGAAACTCTTATAATAATTTCAAGTAAAGAGTACAGTACTTGGGGCTGAAGGAATATCTCAGCCGGTAGGGCATTTGCCTTGCACATGGCCGACCTGCTCAATCCCTGGCATCCCATATGTTCCCCCAAGCACCACCAAGAGGAATTCCTGAGTGCAGAGCCAGGGAGTAACCCAAGCATCGCCAACTGTGACCCAAAAAGCAAAGGAAAATAAAAGAGTACAACGCTTACCAGATCCTTATAATTGTAATACTATAGCATGTTAAACCAAAAAGATTGGGGGCTAGAGTGATAGTCAAGGGGTAGGGTATTAGCCTTGCATGTGGCTGACTCAGGTTTGATCCCCAGCATCCCAGATGGTCCCCTGAGCGCTGCCAGGAGTAATTCCTAATGCAGAGCCAGGAGTAACCCCTGAGCATTCTGCTGAGTGTGATCCAGAAAAAAAGCAAATAAATAAATAAATAGATAGATAAATAAATAAATGAAATGAACCAAAATCGCTTATAATTTACCTAAGAAATTCAAATGAGAGGAGTCAAGTAAGATTTAGAATCAAAGAAATGCTTAGTGATTTGCAAACACACTAATGGAAAGAATGTATGTCAGGAGAATTTAACATTCTAGACTGAACTCTGCCAACCACTTTTATTTGGTGAGGGTCAGGAACACCCATTGGTGCTCAGAGCTTACCCCAAGTCTCTGACTCAGGGATCACTCCTGGTGTGCTCTGGGGTTCATATGGGGGTATGGGGGCATCAAACCCATGAGAGTCACATGCAAGGCAAGCACCCAACCAGCTAAACTATCACACTGGCCTGTTGGATGACAGATCTAGCTAAGCTGGGAGCTTTGTTGTTTTGCCCACTCACAGCTTACATCTATTTAAGCCAAGGTTCATTCTAATGAGAACTCTCTTCTATGTAAACACTGCTAGAGGGTGTGGCAGTTACAGAAGTCACCTTGATTGAATAACTTCTGACTTATACAGCTACTAAGACTTCTATGGTTTCTAGATTGGGCACAGCTCCTCTCTATATCCACTGCACCCAGCGTGGGACAATTAGAATTTACCAGGAGACTACTACCCTTGCTACGTTGGAGACTATAGAAAGGATCATACTAGTTTTCTCTCAAGCAGGCGAGTTTGACCCTTTCAGTACATGAGAACAAGATACTCAGAATCACCCTGGTGCAGATAATAATAATAAGGACCTTGTGGGTACCATCTAGATTACATGAAGCTCATGAAATTAAGATGTATTACTTTATATCAGTCCCTCTCTCTCTCTCTCTCTCTCTCTCTCTCTCTCTCTCTCTCTCTCTCTCTCTCTCCAGTGTTTGTATATAAGAGATACATCTCAGATTAGTCCTTGGGTAACCTTTTGTTTATACCTGTAATAGGGTTTGGCACTGCTCTTCTACACTCTGTTTAGGGTTCTTGTTGACATGACCCTCCCTGTCACAATTGGATTACTTTGGTGTATATAAGGGGACTGACTTGAGGCCCCTTCGCCTTTTACTTTTCGGCTTTTGGCTCCTCAGCTTTCAGCTTTTGGCTCCCTTGGCCTTTGCCTTTGGGTTTTGGCTTTTGCTTTTTCTTCTGGGTAGGACTCATCTCGAGTGAGATCCTCTCTCTTTGGTGAGAGACTTAGGCTCTTCTGTATGGCCTAAGTTTGGACCAGAGCTAGAGTTCTTTCATTATATTGGAGTGCTGTGGGAAGAGCTTTTGTACTATTAAAAGCCTTTTTTGGAGCTCGCAACCGAACTCGTGAGTTTTCATCTGTTCCCCGGCGTCCTCGGAGGTAGAAGAGAACTTCTATCCTGACACTGATCGGGGACCCCAGCGAATTCCCGACACTGGCCTTCTGCTTAATATTTTTCTTGATTCCATTTCTTCTAAAATGTTTCTTCTTCCATATTTTCATCAGTGTCCCCTAGAATCTTGTTAGTGCAAGATGTAAATTTGTAGATGTCTCAGCCCTTAGAAGTCAGGTATTCTTACAAATGAATACTTATATTGGTTTTGTCACAGTCCTAGAAAAGTGGGCTAGGGCTGAATAAAGAAAATCCAGAGATAAGTAGATTTCAAACTTTCTCTTTTCTTTCCCTTGCTTTTTTGGGTCACACCTGGCGGCGCTCAGGGGGTTACTCCTGGCTCTGCACTCAGGAATTACTCCTGGCGGTGCTCGGGGGGACCATATGGGATGCCGGGAATCGAACCTGGGCTTGGTACAGGGTGACTTGGCGTGCAAGGCAAACGCCCTACCTGTTGGGCTATCGCTCCGGCCCCTAAACTTTCATGGTTTTGAGCACTGTGCTGTATTCAGCAAATAAAAACTATATCCATCTTCTTTCAAAGAAAATGTTAGCGCTCTTCTGTCTCTTCGACCATGGAGGAGGAGTCTTATTCTGGGCATTAAGAGGCTTGGTAGGGGTATTATTTTCCAAGACATAAAATAGATAGTATTAAAGAATATCTGAAAAAGGGGCTGGAGTGATAGTACAGTAGGTTGGGCTTTTGCCTTGCAAATGGCGAATCCAGGTCCAATCCCTGGCTTCCTATATGGTCCACAAGCACTACCAGGAGAAATTCCTGAGTACAGAGACAGGAGTAACCCCTGAGAATCACTGGGTGTCACCCAAAAACAAAAAGAAAAAACCTGAAAAAGACAAGTCTGCATTTCTAGCAATATTGATTCCCATTATAGAGTACAGTTAAAGAATTTCCACCTCATTTTAGTGTTGTTTACATAAGTCTCTCACTGGCAGAGGCATCGTGTCCAATCTGGAAAGATGTAACAGCCAGATTTCCTGTACTTTTTTTGTAATTTCAATTTTTATTATACCACCATGAGATAAAAATTACAAAGATGTTCATTTCCTATCCTTCTAAGGTTGGCCACAAGCAAAACAAACACCTTACCTGCTGTACTATCACTCTGGTGTGTGTGTCTATATATATATAAGAGACACAGGTGTGTGTGTGTGTGTGTGTGTGTGTGTGTGTGTGTGAGTATATATATATATATATATATATAGACACAAGACACACCAGAGTGATATATATATAGACACACACGCACCAGAGTGATAGTGCATATACATTTGACCCAATCACCCGTGCCATGTAGCCCAATGGCATCTGGTTGCTTCAGGAGTAAAAGAGCCTCAAACCACTTGACGAAGAAGTCTGACCATCTTGTAGGTGGGCGGCCACGTGATCTTTTGACATCCTGTGGGATCCAATTGGTAATGGCTCTAGTCCAGCGGTAGTCTCCAAATCGCATTACATGTCCAGCCCATTTGATTTTCGATGCCTTGGCAAACGAGACAGTGTCCCTGACTCTGGAACAGCGATGGAGGTCGGAGCTCGGATTCCTTCTTTCACTTATGTGAGTCGTGATATTCCAAGTATAGCTCTTTCGATTCCTCTTTGGGAGACCTGAATAGCATTCTCATCCTGCTTTCGTAGGGCCCAGATCTCTGAGGCGTATGGAGAATGGTGGAGTTGAAAAGATGTGCCTGGAGCCGAGATTCTGTCTTTTTTAGCTATTTCTTCAATGCTTTTGAAGGCATTCCATTCCGCTCTCTTCCTCCTGCGAGCTCAGCTTTTAGGTCGTTCATCATGTTGACTTCTCGACCTAGGTACACATAACTGCTGCATTCAGAGATGTTTGTTCCATTGAGAGTGAATGGGGCCTCTGGAACTAGTTCATTTTTCATGAACATAGTTTTGCTGAGATTCAGCTGTAGACCTATCTTTCCACATTCTCAGTCGAAGTCAGCCAACATTTGTACTGCTTGGCTAATGTTTGGTGATATTAGAACTATGTCATCAGCCGAATTGGAGATGGTTTAGTTGCCGACCGTCTATCTTCACTCCCCATTCCTTCCCATTCTAATTGTTGCATGATTTCTCGGGGGTGGCGCTGAAGAGTTCTGGTGAAATGGTATCACCCTGGCAAATCCCTCTTTTGACATTGATGATCACTCCTTCGTAGAATGGTGAGATCCCGGTGGTGAATCCGTAATACATCTCACGAAGGATCTTGATGTATTAGGTTTGAACGCCCTGTTTGGCTAGGGCTTCATGACCACTTCAGTCTCCACAGAATCAGCGGCTTTCTTTAAATCAATGAGCGTGAGACAGAGTGGCATCCTGAACTCCCTACAAACTTCAATGAGCTTGATTACCATGTAGATATGGTCGACAGTGCTGAATTCTTTTCGGAAGCTAGGTTGCTTTCGCATGGTTTGCCCCTTCATCTAATATATGAAGGGCATGTATACATACATATATACACGTATATATTATATACATATATATCTATATATCATACATATATACATACATATATCATGTATAGATAGATATATGTATATCTATGTAGATATATCATACATATATCTAATATATACATACATATATCTATGTATCATACATATACATACATATACATATTATATGTGTATACATAAATACATATATATGTATATCTGTATCAACACATGTATGGCAGTCCTACCGATGCATGACTTTAAGTCATAGCAATTCTGTAATTTCAGTCTTACTACCTCAGCTATATATACGTAACAGTAATATCTTTAAACCAAAGTAATGTTCAATTGAGACATTCACTAAACTGAGAGTAAGTGGATCTAAATACAGCAGATTGGCAGAAAAGACAGTGAATGAAAAAAAAGTCACTTCTCACAGATGCCAAAAATACTTGACACAATTTTAAAACTTGTGCAGTAACAACTAAAGATCAGAAATTTATAGACTCGTGAATTATTTCTAAATTGGAAAAAGCCTGCCAAGATTTAGACAGCAGTCTCCGTCTCATTCACAGTCCATGTATGCAATGGGAATATAGTTTGAGAACCTAAACTAACCAAGGACCATGCTAAAATGATCTCATAGGAATTAAAAAATTAAATTCCTCATCCACGAGAATTTGAGACAAGATGGAAAACTTCACAAAGAGTGCCACTTCGAAAGGGAAGGGAAAACACTAAGAAACACTAAAGGAAAACACTTAGGTCCATCATGAGCATGTACAAAAGTCCTATATGCAGAAAACCTATCAGTGCTGGGAAAGGGAATGCACAATGACTTACATACCATTGCTGCAGACACAGCAATAGGAGAAACGACTCCTTTATCCAATAAACTTACTTTTTCAGCTTGCAAGATACTCACTTTACCCCACTGTGATGATTCTCCTACCCTTTATTTAATTTTTCTTTGATTAATTTTACCTGCATTTGCAAGAATAACAAGAGAAAGGAGAAGCCCATTAGGTATCACACAGAAGGTATCACAATGAATACATATTATTTCAAGTAAATGAAATCATCAAGAGTATGCCACCTGCACGGCAGAGCCTGGCAAGCTACCCGTGTCGTATTTGATGTGCCAAATACCAGTAAAAATTATAAACTTCATTCCCATGACCTGATGGAATGGTTTGAAACTCTTTATGTTCCTGGAGCAAGCAAATGCCCTTGGGCTCTACTAGCATGAGATAGGACATATGGAGATGTTACTGGTGTCCACTCGAGCAAATCGATGATGAATGGGAAGACAGTGATACAGTGATATGAAATCATCAAAAAGTTGCAAAAGTGAAAAATAAGTGAAAAGTAAGAACGCAAATCACTGATGTTAAGATATGTCTGTACTCATAAGGAAGGAAGACATTAGACTTGGCAGAAATCTGCCCATGAAACTGCTTAATGTGCTTTAGTTCATCACCCATTACTTCTCTGTCCCAGACAGTCTCCATATACAATATTCCTAAAAATGTTCTTCCATTGTTTTCTGCCTCTTCTCTTCCACGCTTCTCTCATAAGTTGTTTTTTTTTTTTTTTTTTTGGTTTTGGGAACCCAGCGATGCTCAGAGGTTACTCTTGGCTCTGTACTCAGGTATCTCTTCTGGTGGTGCCAGGGTTATCATATGGAATGCCAGAGATTGAACCTGGGTTCGGCAACATACAGACAAATACCTACTGTACTAAAACTCCAGCCTCCTCTCATAAGTCATACACACACACACACACACACACACACACACACACACACACACAGAGTGTTTGCTGTTGGCTGGGTATTGTACCCAGGGCACCAACGCATGAGTGATATGTATGATATTAGTTCTATCACTAAGCACCTTCTCAGCTCTCCAATTTTTTCTTTTTAGGTCACACCGGGATTCTCAGGGGTTACTCCTGGCTCTGCACTCAGGAATTACTACTGGCGGGGCTTGGAGGATCATATGGGATCCCAAGAATTGAACCAGGGCGGCCAAATGCCCTACCCGCTGTATTATCACTCCAGCCCCAAGCTCTCCAATTTCTAAAAATCATAAAGGATTCCTGGATTACAAGTAATGAAAGACAAGAACAACCCCCCAAAAAAAAGGTCAGGAAATTAATATAGTCAATCTATTATAGTTAGTGTTACTTTTATAACATGAAACAGAATTGAAACAGAAAAGTTTGTTTCACTGAAACAGAAACTTTTTGTTTCTGTTTCAACAAAACACTGGGAAGCAAAAACACTGGGGAGCAAAATAGAGAATCACTGGAGCTGTGGGAAACAAAGTTTTTAAGAGGATACTTAAGCTAAACCTAACCATAGGAGCCTACCACCAAAGGAAAGGTAGGGAAAGTGCCTCCAACATAGCCAGAAGGGCACAACAAGCACAAAGGGGTTTAAGAAAGTATGTGCTATGCTGAAATGATCAAAATAGTTACAGTGGCCTGTGTGTGATGGCTGAAGGCACTGACTGAGAAAAGAGTCACGAGGTATCAGGTCTGAAACCTCCACAAAAACAGAGGTAGAGACCAACATCCCCATTTGACAGATAAGCAGTGACCTATCACTTGGCTTGCCGAGAATCCATTTCCAGTCTCTCTGACGCCACAGATCAAAATGTGCTGTTAGGAAAAACTGAGTGGATGCTCAAAGCTCTTATGCTCTGACAGAGGATTCGGACTTTAACGATGAACCAAAGGAAAATATTAAAACTTGTCAGATTTAAAGTCCTAACAAGCTCAGGTTGTGTTTTCAAAAGTGATTGTGGCCAAGGTGTGGCATGGGCAGGAGAGCAGCAAGGTGGGTGTGGTCGGTTGGAGCAGTCACTGGACCTGGAGGGCTGGTCAATGGCGACTGGAAGCTGTGAGGGCAGTAGAGATGTGAAAGGGCAAGCGTTCGTTGTGGGCCCAAGAAGCAAGGGGCAGGCGGTATTCCAGGAGCCAGGAGCAGTGGGTGCTTGGCTGCCCTGAAGAATCCTACGGTTCAGCCATGTCTCATCCGGAGACCTGGGGCCAACCCCGCTGAACGCCAGGTAGGTCGAGTTCACAGCAGAGAGGCTGGAGAGGGACTTGGGACCATCGGGACAGCGTGGAAGAAGGCACATCTCGGAGGCCCGCAGATAGAGAAGCAGGCCTTCACTCTCTCCTCCCGAGCCAAGGCGAGCCCGGAGACCAGGAAAGAGCAGCCCGGACACTCGGGGAACCGTGAAGAAAGCAAGAGCACAGGATGGCAGAAGCCCGCGACTGAGCGACTCCGCTTGGGGTGTCTGTCCCACACTGGACTGAACAGATGCTCTGCTCCGCCGCCAGGCCCTGCAACAGCCTTGGCACGCTGAGAGGTGCTGCCCTGGGAGATGCCCGGGACCCCTGGCTGATGGGACGGCGCGCGGGTGACACCAGCCACTCACGGTGCCACCCCTGAAGGGCGGGACAAGTGTTTTCCCAGGCTCGTGGGGATCGAAATGCGGTCTACACCGCCGACACCTGACATGGGACAGCGAGTGCATCGGACACGCAGCACCCCGGCGCCTGCAGCACAAAACCCCCAACCACTGCCCCAGCCGCACTGCATGTCCGGGAAGCGCTTCTACTGCCGAGGGAGCGGCTCCGACCCCAGGCCCTGCCCGCATCCCCCGGCCGAGACCCGGGCTAGGACCGCGCCGTAGGGTTCGCTCTGGAGCCCAAGGCAGGTTCCCAGCGCCAGCAAACAAGAGGCCGCGACCGGCAGCGGCATTTCAAACGAAAAGGAGGCGGTTCCGGCAGCAGACGTGCAGAGAAGGCCGAGCCCGAACCCTTTCCTCCAAGGGTGATCCGGGGAGCCCTCCTCGCCCACACCCAGCCCTACAGGTCCGGCTGCAAACCCGGCCTGAGACCCCGGGCTCGAGGGGAGCCCGGCGCCCCACCCCACCCCAGCTCGGCCGGGCGCGAGCACCGCGTCCCAGTCCCCTCGAGCCCCGCTGCTTCGTCTCCGTACCCGGGCTGAGATCCAACGGGCACCAGGGATGAAGGCTGTCGGCCAGGCCCGGCAGCGCCATGACGATACCGCTACCAGCCCGCGCAGCTGAGGTAAACTTTGAAAGCTCGCTGGCGCGCGCTACGAAGCTTCCTCACCGACCAATCAGCGTGCGGAAATACGCCCCGCCCAATCAGCCCTAGGACCAATCAGCTGCACCATCCTCCGCGGGTGCATGCGCAGGACGTGAAGTGGGCCAAAGGCAGAGAGCTGTGTCAAGGCGCCGGCCTGGTCTTCCTTTTCTTGAAGATAGGGGCCAATAATGACATTCCTGTCTAAAGCGTCTTTCCCGCCGTGTTTTTCCTCAATGGAGAGTCCCTAAAGCATTTGCACCACGACAATAATCACGTTTGCCGCCGAACAGGCGACTATCCCGTGCGTGTCTTGAGGTCTCTCTTTAACCGCTCACACAGCAATCCGGCGTTGCAACTTTTAACCGGGATAGCAGCCTACCCGCCAGCAAGCCAAAGCAATTGAAAAAAATCCCAACCAGCTCAGAAAAGACATCTGCAGTGCTTTTAGTTACGGGGCGTTTGTGCCTAGACTGCACTGGGAAGAAGCCAGGGCTGCCATGTCAGTTGAGGGAAACTCCAGCACACATGCGCATTAGCCACCAGGAAGAAGCCAGGGCTGCCTTGTCAATTGAGGGAAACGCTAACACACATGCGCACCAGCCACCACCCCAGGCGGGGACGCAGCAGCCGAGGTCCAAAGTGTGCGCCTGCGCCCGAGGCTCGCGGCGCGTGCGGACTGAGACCCGCTCCCGCCCTCCGCCCCTCCGGCCCGCACCGGGAGCCGCTCAGGCACCTTGGTCTGTAGCCTCGCGGGAGGCTGGGCCCGTTCCGCTGCATCCCAGGGCTCCGCACTGCGCCTCTAGGATCGCAGCGCCAGCCCTCGGCCGCCTGGTGCATCCAGCTCGCGCGGCGCCGCAGCCGGCCCCTGCTTCCCGCGGTGCGTAGAGTCTTGCGGTCGACCCCGGCGGGTGCCAAAACCCGGGCCCGCGCCCCTGCCGGACCTGCGCTCGGAGCAGTGCGGCCCCGCGAACCGAAACCTTGTTCCGGCGCCCGCCCTGCCCGCCGGGGAGATGAGCTTCTTCGGCTTCGGGCAAAGCGTGGAGGTGGAGATCCTGCTGAACGATGCGGAGAGCAGGAAGCGGGCCGAGCATAAGACAGAGGACGGCAAGAAGGAGAAATATTTCCTCTTCTACGACGGGGAAACGGTGTCCGGGAAGGTGAGCCTGGCGCTCAAGAACCCCAACAAGCGTCTGGAGCACCAGGGCATCAAAGTCGAGTTCATCGGGCAGATCGGTGAGTGTCCCGGAGCCGGAGGTTCGGCCATTCTGGGGACAGCCCCTGGCCATGCCATCCCAGGCCCGCCCGCGCCCTAGGTCAAGCCCTCCAGGTGACAGCGGCCACGAGGACACCCTGGAGGCGATGTGGGAGCGTGGTCACCCCTCGGTGCCCTTTTTGCCTCCAACAACTGACGCCCAGGTGGATTTGGAACGAAGTGATCAAACAAACCCAGTGCTTGGAACCTAGTGCTTGGAACCAGTTGGCCGTGCCTCCCTCCCTGTCAGGGTTACCCGCCCGCCACCTACCCTTCTCTCTGTGTGGAGGGAAGTGGGCACCCTGCCTCACACACCCCACCTTGACTGCACAGCAGGTGGCAGCGTGTGGATGGAGGGGAGCAGCCCAGCCTTTTGCTCCTCAAGCCCATCCTTCTAAAGTTCTGGATTCTGATGCTTATTTCCACATTCTCCTTAAAGAAGCCCCATGTGAAGCCCCAGATACAGTAACCCTAAATTCACAGTGTCACCCTGTTCATCAGTACAGCTGATCAACAGCCAGGGTGCTGGAGTGGAGAAGATGGGACCCTGAGGTCTCCAAAGGGTCATTTGGAAGACTCTTTGAAGGCTTGTGTTTATTGCAACTTTCAGGGCCTTGAGAAATATGTTGTCTGTACTGTGAGGACAGGAAATATTTGAGTGGGCAGAGAGGAAAGCTCTGGCTGAGAACCCATCCCCCAGCACAGGCTGTAGGTACACTTTCCTGCTCTTTGGACTTTGGGGAAGCTGCTTCAGCACTCCTTCCACCTGTCTGCAGAGCTCCTGGACGACCCTTTTGAATGGGTAGGAAATGAAGGGATCCAGGTTGTGGAGTGGTCAGTTTTCCAGTACCCCAATGGATATTGTGCCTTAAGTCCCAGAAGAAGTGGAATCAGACCAATCCTTTGGAAAGATTCCTGTTGATTTTCTCGGAGAGGCCAGATTAAAGCTCAGCCCTCCTGACCAGAGTTGCTGGGACCTGCCAGGGCCATACCCCGGGATGTTTGGGAGCTGTGTGGTGCTGCAGTTGAACCCAGGTCCTTGAGCATGTGAGGCCTGTTTGCTGCCACCTGAGCACCCTCCCTAGCCCTGCTTTTTGGAATCCAGAACACCAGCAGCCAGTGTACGGGAAGGGGAACTAGAAGGGGGCAGAAGCCTGTGCCAGGCCTTATGCTTGCTTGCTTCAGCCCAGGGTATTCTGGGCTGGCGTTTGCAGCTCCATCATTTGTTGTTGGAGAGGGTTTCCCAGCTTCTCCCTGCCACACACCACCAGCATGCCCAGTTTTGTGAGAGTGGCATGGGGCCTCTGTTGGGCAGTGGAGGCAGCTTTACTGAGCTTGACTCGGAGGTGATTAGATCGGCCCATGCAGAATTGGTATTGCTGGGGCTGGAAGCAGCTTGGGTGATCCTCAAGACTGCATGAGCTGAGCAACACAACAGCATTGTCGCCCTCTCATTGAAACACCGGCCCAGTGGGTCAAGGTGGCTTGTGGGGTCCTGGCACCTCCTGAGCACCACTTGGGAGTGTGCCCCCACAAGACAAGAACTGGTATTGGCAAGTACTCGAGCTAAGTCTCTTGCTGGCCTTCTTTGACTCCTAACATGGATGTAGACAGGCACCAGTAGTCTGTATCTTATGAGGTGCCTGGGGTTTTAAGGGACAGTGGCATCTAGTTTGAAGCAAAGGGGCAGGAGGCTGACCATACCTGCCTATTCTAGCTCTTTTGAGTTTTATCAGAACTCCTGCTGCTCCCTTGGTCACTGACTGCTCCAGGCCCCATGTGCTACCGCTGGCCACTACTCGGGGCCCAATTTGCTTCCCCTGGTCATTGCTGCGGTCCCCATGCACTCTGGACTAGGGTGACTGGCCACTGTCCCCACCGAGAAGATAGGGGCCTACTGAGCTGGCACTGAGGACTGTCATCATGTGTCCAAGCTGACCGCACTTTTTGTGACTGCTGGCTATGTATGGTCTTCGTACTCATCTCTGACTCGGCGGAAGGTAGGTGGGACTGCAGTCTGAGTTCCTACTCTGTGCCTGCTGTTCCCCAAGATGCTCTGTTTTTGCTAAGAATCTTCCTTCCTACAGAGCAGACTCTGGAATTCAGTCCTCTCCTATGTTGAGGATGCAGTAGTTGGAGTTGTGACAGCTCTAAGCCTGGCAATCAGCTGTTTCGGCAGCGGGGGTGGAGGGTATCTCACATCTCTTCGCTGGAGAGGCAGCATGGGCCCCCAGCTCTGCTACACTATGCTGTGCCTCTTGCCCCCCACCCCCCACCCCACCCTCTCCATTGAGCTCATCTTCTGGAAGAGATGGTCTTTCCGTGTGTTGCTTTCCCATTGGCCCATCCTGAATGTCACTTCATCCACTATTTGCTCCTGGGCAAAGAGAGCAGGTGCATCTGGGAGGGACCTGCCTCTCTCGCTCCAGCCTCCCCTCACTTATGCCTTCCTGTGGGCCTCCCTCTGCCCGCTGCCACCTTTGCCCTTGCTCAGCAAGCTTGCTATCACCTGAGAAGATGCCCTCATGCCAACTGGTACCTTTTCCACTCTTCTCTCCAGGCCTCCAGGGACCTTTATGAATCCCTCTGTTCAAGCAGGGTGCCCTGAGCCTGACACAGCTCTCTTGGTTGGTCTTGTCTGTTTCTTGCACTAAACTGGGAGTGCCTGGGGCCGGAGTGATAGTTCAGCGGGTAGGGCGTTTGCCTTGCACGTGGCCAACCGGGTTCTATCCCCGGCATCCCATATGGTCCTCTGAGCACCACCAGGAGTAATTCCTGAGCGAAGAGCCAGGAGTAACCCCTGAGCATTGCCGGAGGTGACCAAAAAAGGAAAAATAAATAGATAAATAAATAAACAAATAAATAAACTGGGAGTGCCTGGAAGCCAGCCCTGGCTATAGCCCCCCAGGAGGGCCTGCGAAGCAACTGTAGACCCCTCCTGGATTTTACTGGCCTGAGCAAAGTAGGAGTTTTGGCAGCCTTTGCTGGCCAGAACTAAGCATTTCCATAGGCTGCCCTGCATGTTTTGTTTTCTCCTACTCTTTGACCAGTTGTTGGATGAGGGGCCGGAGTGGTGAGGAGTCGAAGAGATAGAAGAGTGGTTAGGTCACTTACCAAAAATAAATAACATTTTTTGGGTCACATCTGACAATGCTCAAGTCCTCCTGTGCTCAAATGCTCAAGGAGTGCTCAAGAACTCCTGGTTCGGTGCTCAGGGAACCATGCAGTGCTGGGAATTGAACCTAGGCTTCCCACTTGCAACGCCTGTGCTCCAGCCTTATGAAGAAGCTATTTCTTTCACCCCTTTTTCTTTTAAACATTTGTAAGAGTAATGCTGCTCACCTCTGCTCATCAGTAGCGTTAAGTTTTGGTTGCCCAAAGGCTTTCTCTGTGTTTTAATTCATGAGCCTGAGATGAAGTTGATTGATTCTGGATTGGGAAGAGGGTCTGACCTGACTTTAGTGGGGTTGTGGGGTAGAGGCACTGGGGTGTCAGGGAAGGCAATTGTCCAGAGGGGCTGCCAGACCCCAAAGATTTAAAGGTTAGCTCCAAGCCCAGCAAAGAGCAGCCCGTGAGGATTGGAGGGTGGGGGGGAGAAGTGCCTCTTAACTGGAGAGAGCCTGGGAATCAAACTGGCTCCACTTCCTGAGAGCACAGTCTCTGCTCAAGTGTCACCATGGAGACACTCCCAACGACTAAAGTCATTTCCTTCTGTGGAATGAGGAGGAGGCCCGACACTGGCAAGATGGGGATGGGGGGGAGGAGGTCTAACTTTGAGCAGGAAAAGCCTGGGCCCACAGGCTCTGGTTGGGAGAAGTAGAGTGACTGGCTGAACTTTGAGTAGAGAGATGTCTACATGACCAGGGCCCAACCCTAGCCCTGGAACAGCTCTGGTTTTCTAAGGTAATTTATGCAATAGGACACCCCACTTAAAGGCACACGGCCAAGCCCTCCTGCTGTTTCTGCCCCTTTGCACCCCATTGGCACAGACATTGTAAGTGGCTTCTGAGTTATTCATGAGCTCAGTCAGAGAGCAGAACATGCAGGCAAAGTCCGAGCAGTGCCCCCATGCATCCAGGAGGATCATAAGGGTAGCCTCCCTGCCAACACAGGAATGGAGTAGAGGGCACAGAGCAGGATCCCCACCTCTCTAGACTGTGTTGGTCCCTGGGGCACCTGAGGTCTCTGCTCAGCTCCCTTCTGCATTTTCCCAAAGTTTTGTGGGCATTGGGACCTCGTTATGCCTGCTTTTGTTCCTAACTTCAGTGCATGGGTTGTGGAGTTCCAGGATCCCGGTTAATAAGGCCAGTTCCCTCCTTAAGGATTTACCGGGAACCAGCAATCATGGACTGGTGGGGGCTTTTGGATCTGCCCACTTACTATTCCTTCTTATTCTTGGGAACCAGTTAGCAAGTTGTGAAGAAATACAGGTTTGTACCCCTTCCCTGTCCTGGCCCCTGGTTTTGCAGCAACCATCCACCTCACTGCCAGAGTGTGACTGCCTGTGCGTGCTCTTTTTTTTTTCTTTTTTTTGGGTCACACCTGGCAATGCTCAGGGGGTTTCTCCTGGCTCTGCACTCAGGAATTACTCCTGGCGGTGCTCAGGGAACCATATGGAATGCCGGGGATCGAACCTGGGCAGGCATGGGCCCGCCGTGTGCAAGGCAAATGCCCTACCCGCTGGGTTATCGCTCTGGCCCCGCGTGTGCTCTTTTAAAGCAATCAGGAGAAGGTGGATAAGGGCAGGAGACCAGGGCCTTAGGTATCACACTGGGGTAAACCTCTTACCTTGTATGTTGCCAATGTCCATTCCATCATGGTCCCCCCAAGCCCAGCTAGAAGTGACCCCTGAGTAAGGAGTCAGGAGTAAGTTCTTACTCAGGAGTAAAAACTGAGCCCCAGCAGATGTGGCCCCAGAAGATGTAAGCATACACTGTAGTCATAGGTGTCCCTCTAAGTTTGTCAAGTCATCACAGATGTATTATAATCACACACAGTAATCACAGAATGCATTGTAGGACTACAGTCACCACAGAATACATTGTAAGGACACATAGTCATCACAGGTTACATTGTAAGGATGCAGCTGTCACAGGATAGGATACATTTTAAGGAGACACCGGTCATTACAGGATACATTTTGAGGATACATAGTCATCACAGGATACATTTTAAGGACATAGTCACCATAGTATACACTGTATGTACACAGTTGTTGGGGAGCCTCTGGACCATATCAGGAAACGAGTTCCTGTCTACCTCCGCCGGGGGAATGGATGAAAACTCAGGAGTCCAGCACAGTTCCAAAAGTCTTTCACTAAAACAAGCTCTGCCACTATAATCCAAGATAATGGGATCCCACAGACCTCTAGGTTTTGGTCAGAACTCTGACCATGCAATGGGGCCCAAGTCTCCCACCAAAGTGGATGGATGTACTTCAAGTCAGTCCCCTTATATATCCAAAAGTAATCCATCTTTAGGGAGGGTAGTGTCATCAAAGATCAAGGAATCAGCTTCTAGGTGTAGATGTAGGGTGGTGCCACACTTGTTTCAGGTCTAAACAAATGATTACACCAGGGATTATTCCCTTCTAATCTAAGATTATCTCTTAGTCAAAGCACAGAGAGAGAGGGAGCTGGTATAAAGAAATACATCTTAATGGATGTATATTCATGGGGAGAAAATACATCATAATTTCATGGGCTTCACTTGTCATTTTTCACTTGTCTTCCCGTTGTTCATCAATTTACTCGAGTGGGCACCAGTAACATCTCCATATGTCCTGTTGTGTGCTAGTGTAGCCCAAGGGCATCTGCTTGCTCCAGGAACAGGAAGAGCCTCAAACCATTCCTTCAGGTCATGGGAATGAGGTGTATAATTAATTATTACTGGTTTCTGGCATATCAAATATGACACGGGTAGCTTGCTAGGCTCTGCCTTGCGGGTGGTAAACACACAGGGTCCTTATTTATTGTCTGCACCAGGGTGATTCTGAGTGTCTTGTCCTCTGTTTATATTGAAAGGGTCATGCTTGCTTGCTTGCTTGTGGGCAAAGTACTATGATCCTTACTTTAATCTTAAACAGTGATCTCAACATAGCCAGGCTAGTAGTCACCTGGTACAGTCTAACTGTCCCACGCTGGGACCAGTGGGTGTTAAGAGGAACTGCCCAATGTAGATAACATTGAAATCATAGTCACTTGTCACTTGTCACTTGTGTTCCCGTTGTTCATTGATTTTCTTGAGCAGGCGCCAGTAACTTCTCCATTCCTTGGGAATGAGGTCCATTATTGTTACTGTTTTTTTTTTTCATTTTTTAAATATTTATAAGTATTTTATTATACCACCGTGAAATAGACAGTTACAAAGATGTTCATATTTGGGTTTTGGTCATACAGTGTTCCAGCTCCCATCCCTCCACCAGTGCCCATCTCCCACCACCAATGTCCCTGGTTCCCTCCCCAGCCCGCTTCCATGGCAGGTTCTTTATTTCTTTCCCTTTCTCTCTATCTCTTTCTCTTTTCCTTCCCTTCCAGATCATACTGCGGATTACAGAAATTAAAGGGTTGTCATGTGTATCTTTTGCTGTATTTAATGCTCATTTCTAGGTTGGTATTAGTACTTTTGACAATTGTTAGCACACTGTTCCATTTTCTATCTTACCTAGCCTCTGACTCCCACACGTTTGTGATAATTTCCACCTTTGAGAAAACCTCCTGATACATGTTTCACTTGACCTTGGATATTGGTATCATAATATATACATATATTTATGTCATGCAAATAAATGCAGTCATTCTATATCTGTCTCTCTCCTTCTGGCTAATTTCACTCAACATGATCTTCCATATTGTTACTGTTTTTGGCGTATCGAATATACCACAGGTAGCTTGCCAGGCTCTTCCATAGCTCTGGGTTCATCCCAAGGGACCCAGTCTTTTTCTATGTCAGACCATCAACCATCCAGGGCCCATGGGGCAGAGCCCTGGGGGGTGTAGACAAGCCTGTCTCTCCACAGTAGAGATTATAATATTTCAGAAGTTATTAATTCAGAGTCAAAATAACTCCTATAACTGCCATAGGCTCCATCAGTGTTTACACATAAGAGATCTCATTAAAGGTGCAAAGAGTCCAAAGGTGCAAAGAATCCAAACTGGAGTAAGAAAAGCCTTTTCAACAAGTGGTGCTAGGAAAACTGGACAGCTACATGTAAAAAAATGAATTTGGACCTGTGTCTAACACCTTGCACAAAAATCAGATCAAAATGGATTAAAGATCTCAATATCAGACCTGAGTCCATAAAGTACATTGAAGGAAATATAGGAAAAACCCTCCATGACATTGAAGCTAAAGACATCTTCAAAGGTGAACCACCATTAACAAAGCAACTAGAAGAAAAGATAAACATATGGGACTACATGAAACTAAAGAGCTTCTGCACCTCAAAAGAAACAGTGACCAAGATAGAAAGACAGTCCACAGAATGGGAAAGAATATTCACCCAATACCCATCTGATAAGGGGTTAATATCCAGGATATATCAGGCACTGGTACAGCTATATAAGACGAAAACAGCCAACCCCATAAAAAAATGGGGAGAAGAGATGAACAGAAACTTTGACAAGGAAGAAATTCGAATGGCCAAAAGGCATATGAAAAAATGCTCATCATCACTAATAATCAGAGAGATGCAAATCAAAACAGCAATGAGATACCACCTCACACCAAAGAGACTGGCCCATATTCAAAAGGGTAAAAGCAACAAGTGCTGGCGTGGATATGGGGAAAAGGGGACTTTCATACATTGTTGGTGGGAATGTCAACTTATACAACCTTTCTGGAAAACAGTATGGACATTCCTCCAAAGACTAGAAATTGAGCTCCCTTTTGACCCAGCCATACCACTCCTGGGAATATACCCTGGGAAGCCAAAAATACACAGCGGCAACACAATCCGCACTTTTATTTTCATAGCAGCACTATTCACAATAGCCCGAACCTGGAAACAACCAGTATGCCTGAGAATTGATGACTGGATAAAGAAACTGTGGTACATCTACACAATGGAATACTATGCAGCTGTTCGGAAAAATGAAGTTATGAAATTTGCCTATAAATGCATGGACATGGAAAGGATCATGTTGAGTGAAATTAGTCAGAAGGAAAGAGAGAGACATAGAATGACTGCATTTATTTGCATGACATAAATATATCAGGTGATCTTACCAAAAGTGGAAATTACCGCAAACCTGAGAGAGTCAGGTTAGGTAAGACAGAGAAGGGAACATGTGTGAATAAATGTCGAAAGGGCTGATACCAACATAGAACTGAGCATTAAATACAGGCAAAAAAAATGCACATGATGGCTTCCAAGTGTATGTAGTGCAACCCACAATGTGTAGGAGAAGGAAGGGAGAGAGAGGGAGAAAGAAAAGAGATAAAGAACCTGCCATTTAGGCAGGCTATGGGAGGGGGAAAGGGAATTGGGGACATTGGTGGTGGGAAATGGGCACTGGTGAAGGGCAGGTGCTGGAACATGTGACCGAAACCTCCAAACATGAACAACGTTGTAATTATATATCTCACAGTGGTATAATAAAATGTTTAATTAAAAAAAAATCTCATTAGCATGAACACTGCCATAAGCTTAAACTGTAAGTAGATTAAACAACAAAGATCCTGAGCTAGCTAGGTCCCATCATCCAACACACAGTCATCACAGGATGTACTCTAATAATACAATCATTACAGGATACACTGTAAGGACACAGTCACTACCAGATACACTGTAAGAGTGTAGTCACCACAGGATAAGCTGTCAAGGACACAATCACCACAGGATACGCTAAGGACACAGTCACCACAGGAGACTCTATAAAGAACACAGTCAACACCAGATATACTGTAAGGATAGAGTCACCACAGGATACACTAAGGACATAGTCACTACAGGATACACTGTAAGGACATAGTCACCAAGGATTCACTATAAGGATACAATATATCACCACAGGATACATTGTAAAGGACACAGTGACCACTGGGTATACAGTAAGGACACACAGTTATCACAGGCTACATTGTAAGCACACATGATAATCATAGGATGCACTGTAAGCACACAGTCACCACAAGGTACATTGTAATGAGAGTGTCATCACAGGCTGCATCATGCACTCTAAGCACATCGTCTTCACAGCCTACACTGTATGCACATAGAAGCCCTCCACCCTGCCTGTTCTCAGGATAGACCCTGTGCTCTGGGTACCTTCAGCCAGGAGTAGTCTATAAGGCCAGGCAGCAGGCAGTGATGCATTCAGACCCAGGAGGCCCCTTCAGCGAACCCTCCCTGCTCCTGAGGCTTGTCCCCACGTGATTGCTGCTGTGTGCCTGGACGAGAGTAGGTCCACTGGGTAATTGTCGCAGGTGCTGTGCTTTGGGGACTTATCCCCTAGTCCCTAAGCAGCAGATAGCTAAAGCTGCATGTACACTGCACCCTCCCACACTCCCCATTGGCCTCTGTCTTGCAACCTCTGTGGGTCTGGATCCAGAAATGCCCAAGGGGCAGGCTGCAGCTCTCATGGGCCACACTCAGTGGCTAGTGTTCCTGGGTTCAGGCAGGTTTTGGGGGTGCCAGAATGCTATGGGTCCCACCAGCCTGTGTATATTGGCTAGAGTGGCAGCTCACAGACAGCCCGAAGGGCTGCAGGCATGACCTGACTCGCACAGAGCAGCCCCCAGAGCTCCCCTCAGGGGAAGGAGGGGAGCATCCCTCTGTAGCAGGCCAGCAGCTCTTGGGAGCTTAGAAATGGACGCTCCTAGGCCCCACCCCAGAGCTCAGAGGTGGCTTTCGCAAAGCTTTTGTGTGATTCGGGCACATGGAGCTCAGAGCACTTCTGATTCTGATGAGATCACCTTGGACCCCTGCCCCACGGGGCCATGCAGCCAGAAGAGAATGCTAGGCACATGCTTACTCTCTGGGGACTGTTGTGAGTCCCTCTGTGTCCACGCCTCCACTAATTCTCATAGAACCTCGGGCAACGTTCGCACCACCTTGGACCACATTATAGGAATAGACTCCCACAGGAGCCTGGCTCAGTGCACAGCCCCACAGCCAGCATGGGACCTCAGCAACCCAGGCTCAATCTCACCATCTTTCAGTCAGGCCTGTGCTCCAGGTCTCTAAGGAATCAGCAGGAGTCATACGATGGGAGCGCTGTGAAAAGCTTTCAGAAGCTACAAATGGCTTGTATGGGGTGGAGCCAAAGAATAGTTGTACCAACTATGACTTGCATATGACAGACCTGGGTTCAATCCCTGGCACTCCATCGACTCCCCAAAGAGCCAGGAGTAATCCCTGAGTGCAGAACCAGGAGTAAGCCCTGAGCATAGCTGGGTGTGTCCCCAAAACCAAAAAAAAAAAAAAAAAAGTTTATAAACGTGTGGTTTTTTTTTGTTCCCCCAAATTTTATTACACCATTTTAGACATACAATTGCAAGATGCTCATGCCGAGTTCTGGTTCCACAGCGTTCCAATACCCAACCCTCCACCCAAACCCATCTCCCATCACCAATGTCCCCACCTCCCTCCCCCTCCCACACCTCAACTACTTGGCGGGTTCTTCATGTCTTCTCTCTCCTCCCTGTCTCTCCCTCCCACCAAAATTTCCTGCACATCGTGGAATGCAGTGGATTAAAGGACATTACTGTTTCCACTATTTTGATGGACCCGCGCGCCGCCGCAACCTGGGCTCAAACTGGTTTTGCTCTGTTAATCTGGTCGTGAGGCAGTGTTCCAGCGTTCGGACAGCAAAGGTGGTGGCTAGTGTGGTGGGCGAGTCTCATCTGGCTGCTTCCGGGACCCCCCGGAGGTGATGGGCCCACCCCAAAACCCATCTGCCCTCCCGAGAGCCCCAGGGTCAGCTGAGCAGGGGGTGGGGGGAAGCGGAGTTCCAGGTGCGTCTGAGGCCCGCATGCTATGGCTGGTCGCCCCAGGGCAGCTCCTGGGCAGGGCCACCAGGCTCGACAAAATGGAAAGGAGGAATGGCCGACCCCTGACTCCACCTGACGAATTCCCAGCGATTCCCGCCTCTGGGAGCCGCCTACCTGGGCTCGAACTGGTTTTGCTCTGTTAATCTGGTCGTGAGGCAGTGTTCCAGCGTCCGGACAGCAAAGGTGGTGGCTAGTGTGGTGGGCGAGTCTCATCCGGCTGCTTCCAGAACCCCCGGAGGGCCCACTCCCAAAACCCATCTGCCCTCCCGAGAGCCCCATGGTCAGCTTAGCAGGGGGAAAGCGGAGTTCCAGCTTCCCCAGGCACATCCGAGGCCCGCATGCTATGGCTGGTCACCCCAGGGCAGCTCCATGTGTGTTGTTTTGAAAGCTGCTTCTGAGCTTAACCTGACCCCATGGCCTAGAGCTGGCTTGCTCTTGCTGGCTATTTTTCTGGACAAAATAGAGGTTTGGGATAAGAGAGGTACATTGTGTAGACAGTGTAGAAGGAGTGGGGTCAGGGGTGGAAAGTGCAGCTGGTGGAGTCGTATGGGGTGTGTGTGTGTATTTGTGTGTGTGTGTATGTTTGTGTGTGTGTGTGTGTTGGGTGGACAGTTGTTGGAGAAGAGCAATTCTTGCCTGCAGCTGGGAGCCCCCCAGCTCCATGAAACTCAGGGTCTGATCTACAAGGCCACTTTTCTTTTTCCAGAACTCTACTATGACCGTGGGAACCACCATGAGTTCGTGTCGCTGGTGAAGGACTTGGCCCGGCCTGGAGAGATCACCCAGTCCCAGACCTTTGACTTCGAGTTTACCCATGTAGAGAAGCCATATGAGTCTTACACAGGACAGAATGTGAAACTGCGGTGAGTCGCCTGGGCTTCCCAGGTGTGAGCTGGAGGTTGAGCATGGGCCCTGGAGGGAAGTGCCCAGAGCATGGCCTTCACTTGCTGGGGGGCTGTGGGGTTCCCATTTGAGTCTGTCATCCCTGTGAGTGAGGCAGGAGAACTTACTCGTTCACATTCTCTCTCTCTCTCTCTGTCTCTCTCTCCTTTTGTGCAATGTGGTTTGCAGTGTAGATCTTGAAGGGTTATTTTGTATATTCCTTTACCTACTTTCAATACACAGTTCTAGTCTGGCATGACGATTTCCAACTATTATTGACAAACTGGTCCCTTCTATATCTTAGCTACCCTCTGTCCATTACACACTTGTGATAGATTCCAACCATTGACAAGTCTTCCTGCCTCCTGTTTTCCCTGGTCTTGGATTTAATCTCACTTTTTTTCCTATCCCACAAATGAATGCAGTCATTCTATATCTGTCCTTCTCCTTCTGACTCATTTCACTCAGCAAAGTACTCTCCATGTTCATCCATTTATAGGCAAATTTCATGACTTCATTTTTTCCTAACAGCCTCATAGTGTTCCACTGTGTAGATGTAACATAGTTTCTTTATCCAGTCATCTGTTCTTGGGCACTCAGGTTGTTTCAGATTTTGGCTATTGTGAATAAGGTTCTGTGAAAACAGAATTGCAAATGATGTTTCTGGTGTGTGTGTTTAGGCCCCCAGAGTATATTCCCAAGAGTGGTATTACTGGGTCAAATGGGAGCTCAGTTTCTAGTTTTTTGAAGAATATTCATATTGTTTTTCCAAAAGGCTGGACCAGCACCAGAGCGATAGTACAGTGGGTTTGCTTTGCATACAGCCAATCTGGGCTCAATCTCTGGCATCCCATATGGTTCCCCAAGCACTGCCAGGAGTAATTCCTCAGTGCAGAGCCAGGAGTAACCCCTGAGCATCGCCAGTTGTAACGTAAAAAAGTAAAAAAGGCAGGACCAGTTGGCATTCCCACAACAATGAATGAGGGTCCCTTTCTCCCCACATTTGCAGGAGAGAGGCCTCTCTAACCTTCATGACCATCCCCCAGATACCAGGTGTCAGTTCCCCAGATCAAAGAGCTGGGAAGTGTTTGAGAGTGCCAAGTCTTCAGTGTGCTTCCTGTCCAGTGTATGGATGCGTGTTTCTGTGTGTGGTAACCACGTGCCCAACAGATAGGCCAGAGGATGCCAGGAATCTAGAGCTGGCTGTCAGACCCGGGGTTGAGCTGGTCCCCCTGCCATGCATATTGCAGGCCATCCTGAGTGCTGCCCCTCCACAGTCCCAACTGAGGAGTGGGTGGCAGACGCAGATTCCTGTTCTAGAACTTTGCATCTCTGAGGGTTGGGCACATGAAAGGAAGCACAGCATGAAAAGTTTTATAGAGTCCTGGGGCTGGAGAGACATCAGGGGTGAGGCGCTTGCCTTTCATGCAGCCTACTCCAATTCGATCCCCAGCATCACCTATGCCCTCCACCCCAACACCACTACGATTGATCTTCCAGCACGGCAGACCCAGAAGGAGTCCTGAGCACTGGTCTGTGTGCCTCCCACTCCCAGAATGAATAAGCCTATGGGCTTGTTTTTATGGTCCCGGTCTTGGGCCCTCTGTGGAACAAAGTCAGAAGTCTCTGAGATGAGAAAGTTCCAGAGTGGCCTTTTAAATCCTGGCAGCCATTAAGACTGTGACTTGTCACGGCACAAAAGAGACATCCTGTATGAGCCCTGGTTCCCGTGAGTCCTGACTGTCACCAAGACTGTAATATTGTGTACAACCCTGGCTCTTGTTGTGTGCTGACTGTGACATCCTGTCTGACCCCTGGTGCCAGTCAAGTCCTGGCCGTGACCGAGACTGTGACATCCTGTATGGCCCCTGGTTCCTGTGGCTTTTGACTATGACACCCTGTGTGACACCTGGTTCCCATGAGTCCTGACTATGACACCCTGTCTGATGCCTAGTTCCAGTGACTTCTGAGACTGTGACATCCTGTCTGACCCCTGGCTTATATGCTTTGTCGTCACCTCAGAAGAGCATTTTCTTCTCATCCAGCATCTGGGCCGAAGCCATTGCTGATGATGACTCCTTCTGCCTACAGAGTATCTGGCCTCCATGGCTTACCTCCCCTGAAGACAGTGTCTCCTTCTGGATGACCAGCCCCTGTCACTCAGACATGACTGTGGAGCTCATGGTGAGGCTCTGTTTTGCAGTGATTTGCTTTAAATTCACCATTAGCAGTTCCTCAAGAAAACTGACTGTTGAGCTATGATATGCTGTGACAATTCCTCTTCTGGACAGTGACAACAAGGTCACCCACGTATGGCATCTGCATGCAGAGCCATGGAGTCAGGGTAAAGAAAGCAGCCACCCTGAGGACTGGGCTCTGCCTGATCCCCTGGTACCCTCATGTGGCCCCCAAACCCAGAAAGTAGTGATTGCCAAAGGTCATGAGCAGGGTTGGGGTAAATGCCTCAGGGACAGTGTTGCTGGTGGCTCAGCTGGAAATGCTGCAGAGCAGGTGGAAGGCAGTGATGGTCAAAAGTGTGCCACTTTCATTGCCCTGCTGTGAGTATCAACAGCATTTGGGTGGACGGCTAAGACCTCCAATGTACCTGTCCACTGACGTAAGGGTGCAGTATGACCATAGCTACTGGCCAGACAAGCCGTTCACTGGAGCTCGGGGTATACCAACCCTGAGCAGGGAGAGCAAGAGCCATGGCTCTCCCTGGCTCAGAACTCACACATGCCTTCTGGCCGCTGCAGCTTCTCAGCTGCTCTGGCTCAGTATTTCCTGTCAGAGCAGCCTGTACTGGCCTGTCTGAGCCTTTCTGTGTCTTTTTTTTTTTTTTTTTTTGCTTTTTAGGGTCACACCCAGCAATGCTCAGGGGTTTCTCCTGGCTCTGCACTCAGGAATTACTCCTGGTGGTGCTCAGGGGACCATATGGGATGCCAGGGATCGAACCCGGGCCAGCATGGGCCAGCCGCATGCAAGGCAAACGCCCTACCCACTGGACTATCACTCTGGCCCTGCCTTTCTGCGTCTTACGGGACAGGAAGGGCCACCGAATGGCAAGACTAGAGGGTCCATGTGCGAAGGGTGAAGCAGAGGATCAGAAAGATCCCTGGGCTTCCTTTTGTTCTGAGTTCCAGTCTTTGCTGAGTGGAAATTGTGTGGATGGCTTCTTGGGGACCAGTAGGGGCTCTTGGTTTCACCAGAGGCATCAGAGCTCAGCTGGCCCCTTTCATACATGCTCCACCGCGCTTCTGCTTCCCTTCTTAGCCCCTCTGTAATTCTCTATACACATCTTACACTCACTTATATATCACTGTCACTGTATCACTGTTTTCCCGTTGTTCATCGATTTGCTCAAGCAGGCACCAGTAACATCTCCATATGTCCTGTCACAAGCAAGTGTAGCCCAAGGGCATCTGCTTGCTCCAGGGACAGGAAGAGCCTCAAACCATTCTTCAGGTCAAGGAATTGAGGTCCATAATTGTTACTGGTTTTTTGGCATATCAAATAAAACACGGGTAGCTTGCCAGGCTCTGCCGTGTCATATGATAATTATGGACCTCAATTCCTTGACCTGAAGAATGGTTTGAGGCTCTTCCTGTCCCTGGAATAAGCAGATGCCCTTGGGCTACACTTACTTAATATAAATATATTACTGCCACTTATATATGTATATAATATACCCCCTATATATATTTATATATATATATATATATATTTGTTTATATATGGGAAGGACATTGAGGGGCCATAACCAATTGTGCTCAAGACTTTGTCCTGGTGGGGCTCAGGGGACCATATGTGGTACTGAATATTGAATGTAGATCATCCATGTGCAAGACAGGTGCCTCCCCGCTTTGCCATCTGGCTTATTTCTTTTTTTTTTTTTTTTGGGTCACCCCGCGCCAGGGGTTACCCTGGCTCTGCACTCAGGAATTACCCTGGCGGTGCTCGGGACCATATGGGATGCCGGGATCGAACCCAGGCCGGCATGGGCCAGCCGCGGCAGGAAGCGCCCTACCCGCTGGGCTATCGCCCGGCCCTGGCTTATTTCATACCCTTATTTTGAGGGTGCCTACCAGGCAGTGCTTGGGGATCTGGTAAGGTGGTGCTACTCAGACCTATGGTGCTGGGGTCACCAGGCACAATACCATGAGGTGAGGCGAAGGCTGCTTCAAGACAGAGCTGTGAGTTACGAAGTTCTCTGCCCCAGGCATGTGCTCACACAGGTGGGAGGTGGGTCTGTGAACTTTAATGCATAGATGCATATCTGGGAGGCAGGTTGTGAACCTGAGTGCATACATGCCTTTCCGGGAGGCAGTTCTGTGACTCTGAGTGCATAGGTGCATTTCCGGGAGACAAGTTCACTGCTGTAACTTATCAAAGAAATACAAAGGCAAGAATGGTTAGGGACCTTGAAAGGGTTTGTGTTCTCTCTCTTCTCCCACTTTCTCTCTCTCTCTCTCTCTCTCTCTCTCTCTCTCTCTCTCTCTCTCATTCTCATCTCCTCTTTCACGCTCTCTCTTCCTCTCTTATGCTCTGGGGAGGAAACAGTGCTGAGGAGGCCTAGTTGGTCCAACCAGGGATTTCTGACCAACTGGGCTGGCAGAATAGAAGAACATAGTGTCGCTTGGGACTTGCAGGGCTGGGGCTCACCCAGCCACCCCCACAGTGCTCAGGGGACTGTATGATAATGGGGATCAGACCCCAGTCAGTGTATGCACCTTAACCACTGTGCTATCTCCTAGAGTCTGGAAGATTTCTGTTTAGAAGGTGGACTGAGGAGTGCCTGCAGGCTGACCGCCCTTCTGGTCACATCCCCTCCTCTAGGTATTTTCTCCGTGCCACCATCAGCCGCCGCCTCAATGACGTGGTCAAGGAGATGGACATTGTGGTGCACACGCTGAGCACATACCCGAGCTGAATTCCTCCATAAAGATGGAGGTGGGCATCGAGGACTGTCTGCATATCGAAGTTCGAGTACAATAAGTCAAAGTGAGTGTTGGTGGCAGTGTGGGTTGTGGGAGGCATCACGGAGAGAGGCAGAGGGCATGGCTGGTGGGCTCCAGACTGAGCAGGTGCTTCATTTTATGCAGAGCAAAGGTGCATGAACCTGAGAGAAGTGTTGGGGGGTCACAGCCTCTGAGGTCATTCATACCTACGGTGAACTCAAGTGGGTTTGGGATTCTAGCACAACTGTTTCTTTGTAGCCACCACATTTTCTCAAAATCAAAGCAAGGGAGCTAAACAAATAAATGCTCTCCATGCTGAGAGCATTCAGGGCTAAGAGTCCTAGAGCAAAACCTGATGGTTCTAAAAGGTCTGGAGAAGGCTTGGATTTAACTGGTGCATTGGAAAGTCACATATGTTTTCTGCTGTTTTCAGAGAGCAAAATAAGCGTGTAAGTGTAAGTCTCAGAACTTACAGTTCAAAACAGGCAACTTTCTTTTCAGGGCAAAATGTGTCTGAGAATGTTTGGAAGGCAGGTAGGCAAACATACAAAGGCAGAGCCTAAAACCTGGTCTCCTGGCAGCTATTGTGACACCCGGCACCCGCCTGCTTCCTGCCCCAGGAAAGACAAGGGCCGATTTGGCCCCTGGTACTGGGTATGCAGTGACATCACTGAGGCTGCCTAGAAGAGGGTGGCTCTTTGGTCTAGGTATCCCAGACCAGAGGGACAGGGTGGATGGTGGGTGGATTTGGGCCTGACAGGCACATGGGCGTAAACAGGTTCCTCACAGTCTTGGGGCTCTGTGGATCTGCCCGGGACAGTCACTGCCCCAGTCCAGCTTCCTGGTGAAGGCTCTGCCCACCACTGCCCCAGCCTCAGGGAGCAAGGAGGCCACAGACTGGCCTGAGCAGGGGGCCAGGCCCCAGAGGAGCCCCGTGGATGTGGAAGGTGGTTGGGTTCTGGTACTGCTACTCAGGAATGAGGCACAGGAGCAGGTTCTGAAATTTTTGCATCTTGGGCTTCTCGGGAGGGTCTCAGACTCGGTGCTTAGATCCCAAACACACAGACACATTCATGTTCACACATAGTCACAGTCATGTACACATTCACACACACATAGTCAGATCATACACATGCACACTCTTACACATCCCACACACATGTTCACACTCACTGAGACTCACCCTTGCAACACACCACACACACACACACACACACACACACACACACACACACACTCCACTAAAGTGAGGATGGTGTCAGGTTGGTTCTCTGGGTCCCTCGCATGGCCCCACTCGCTCTTTGCTCTACACTTTTGGCTCCTTTGCTTCTGCTGGGATTCTGGAAAAGAGAGAAAGCCCTGAACCTGCTTTCTGAGCCAATGCCCCATTCTGCTTCTGTCCATGTTCTTGGGTTGTCTTTGTGGGATGTTGGCAGTGTCCCCTGTACCCATAGACTATCCTGAACCATACAGTGCGGTGGTTGGGAGAGCAAAGCCCTGATTTTGGAGCCTGGGGTCTGTACTAGGTCTCCCCTTGTCAGGTCCTGCCCTGGTCTTTCCTGCTTTGCAGACCCCCTTTCCTAATGTGTAAACAGTGTTTTTGTTGTTATTTTGTGGGTCACACCAAGCGGTGTTGAGGTTATTCCTGGCTCTGCACTCAGGAGTTACTCTTGGCAGTGTTTGGGGGACCATATGGGATGCCGGGGAATCAAACCTGGGTCGACCTTGTGCAAGTCAAATGCCCTACCTGCTGGACTATCACTCCGCACTGTAAATGGAGGTTTAAGTTCAAGACCCACCAGCTCTCACAGCCACTGATGTGGCTCATCTCACAGCATCATCTTTGAAGAATCTCCCAACCTCTCCAGACAGGATTCAAGCTGGCCTGCTCACAAGCCCACACACTCACACCCACCTGGAGTCAGGCCTGGCACGCACACATTTGTCATGCCTAACTTGGAATCACAACTGGTACATGCATGTATTGTGTGCAAGCTTCACTCAAGGAATATCCCACAGACACACATGTAAGTGCGCACACGCACAGAGCCTATGCAGCTCACTGAGCCAAGAGGAACTTGGAGGGGGCAAGCATATGACAGGGCACTGACCCTGCCAGCAAGTACCTGGTCTGCCAACCTGCCTGGCCACAAGGCCTCACCAGAGCCTGAGTATAGGCAGCCACCAGCCTCACACACGCACCCTCACACAGACTGAAGGAGGCAGTAAGGGGCTGGAGATGCACAGAAGGCCAAAGAGACATGTGTGTGCAAAGGGTGTGGGATGCTGGGAGCTGTACTGGGCAGAGGGACAGGGGGCTGCTTCTGGTGCCACAGCTGCTGTGGGACACGGTGTGATGTGCCAGCAGCCAGCATGGCACTGCACAGTGCTCCTGTGCTGTAAACCAGGACAACCTGATCGTGGGTTCAGGGGCCGGCCCTGCTGACAGTGCTTCTACCCCTCGTCTCCAGGTACCACCTGAAGGACGCCATCGTGGGAAAGATATACTTCCTACTGGTGAGAATTAAAATCAAGCACATGGAGATTGACATTATCAAGCGGGAGACTACTGGCACTGGCCCCAACGTGTATCATGAGAACGACACCATAGCCAAGTACGAGATTATGGATGGGGCACCCGTGCTGAGGTGAGCTGCCACCCCACACCCTGCTCCACTGACGCCACCCCATGTCTCCTTAGGCCTGCTCTAG
The DNA here is from genome assembly GCA_021461705.1 of Cryptotis parvus. Lineage (NCBI taxonomy): Eukaryota > Metazoa > Chordata > Mammalia > Eulipotyphla > Soricidae > Cryptotis > Cryptotis parvus. The sequence continues at coordinate 31,231 of JAJIBD010020900.1, forward strand.
GTTCCAGGGGTACACAGCGGGGAGAGAGGTCCCCCCTTCTAATCATCCATGGGGGCTGGGGCTGGGACTGCAGAACCCCCTCAGCAAGCTGCAGATTGAGCATAAGCTGGGGGTGAATCTCAAATTACACCTTTGCTTTGCTTCTTTTGGGGCGGTGGGGGACACATTGGGCAATGCTCAGAGGCTATGCCTTGTCTGTTGCTCGGGGGTTTCCTAGAGGTGCTGAGTGACCCTCGAACTGTTACTTTGACTTGGTATAACTGGGTGGTCTCAGTGTGCTGGAACTATGCTTTGTTGCATATGGTGCCCTGAGCACCACCAGTGGCCAAAACCAAAACGAAAACAATTTTATAAAACACCAGAAAAGGAAGAGCACTGCTGCAGCAGCCCTGGCCGCCACCTGCTGCTCTAGACAGGAGATACAGCAGGCTCGGTGCTCTTCCGAGCCTCGGTGCTCTCTCCCTGGCCTCTGTGCTCTTCTCAGCCTCAGTGCTCTCTCCCTGGCCTTGGTGCTCTCTCCCTGGCCTTGGGGCTCTCTCTCTGGCCTCAGTTCTCTCTGGTCTCTGTGTTCTCTCTCTGGTCTTGGTCTCCCTCCCTGGCCTCAGTGCTTTCTCTCTTCACTAAAGCACTGCTGTCACAGCCTTCTCTGCACTGATTCATCAAGTACGGGCTGGTTGACACCAGGTCCCAGAGCCTTGGTGACTGGATGGATATGCCCCCACACCCCCAGAGCATCCTTCAGAGGTAGCTGGCCTGCACATGAGGCCCAGGAGGGAGATTGGAGGCACAGTAGGGCCATGGGAGGTGCCATCTCACCTGCTCTCAGGTCTGGCTGCCGCAGGGAGGACACAGCAGTGTTTGCAGTGCTAGGTGCTGTCATGGGCTTCACCCGATTCCCATGGTTGGCCCCTTGTTGCCAGGGGAACTCAGCTCCTCAGCAACCAGTCCAGCTTGTGCTTGCTGTGTGCAGAGGTTTGCGCTCCAGCCTCACAGTCAGCTGTACAAGCCCAGCAGGTGGCCATGGCCTCACTGTCTCCCTCCTACTCCTCGAGAACTGGGGCCCCATGAAGCACACGCACAACTGTGTATAATTAGCGGCACTCAGACTGTGTTCTAGTTTGGCCTTTCTCAGTGGAGTTGCTGGCCTAGTTTGCTGTCCCTTACTCTAGAAAGCTCCCTGTTGCACCTAAAGGGGCTTCTACCATCAGCCAGAGTCTCCCCTATATCCCCTATGGGAACAACGGATTCTGGGAAGTGGTACCTAGCCATTGGGGTCTGTCCGCAGGCCTTGCTCTACAGACACTGTCCTGCTGTTCACACTACACTCTGCTGCCCAGCCGACTGCTACCCACCTCACCCTGCCCTGCTGTCCTGCCCCATTGTCCACCTTCTGGCCAAGATACCTAGGAGGAGCTCTACACTGACAGGAGGAGAGGTGGGGGTCAGGGAAGTGTTGGAGTGACCTGCCTGGGCTTGAGCATTGACTCTGGAAGCCAGTCGCTAGCAGGGCCTGTTGTATTCGGGTCACAGTCTGTGCTAGGTACTCCAACTGGGCCCAGGGCAATGAGGAAATGGATGTGCTGGAACTGGGTGTCCCTACCCACAGCCTCTCAAGGGGTCACAGGTTCTTCCACAAGCTTCCTGGATTCCCAAGACTGGAAATAGGATGTTCCTACCACAGCCTTTCACTGGGTCACAGGTGCTGCCACAGGCATGGCACAGGCTGAGGGCCCTGGGTGCAGGTGAGAGCAGTCAGGCTCCCATGGTGGGGACACTGATCCCCACATGGCATTCACAGGTGAGTCCATCCCCATCCGGCTCTTCCTGGCGGGCTATGAGCTCACCCCCCACCATGCGGGACATCAATAAGAAGTTTTCGGGGCGTTACTACCTCAACCTGGTGCTGATCGATGAGGAGGAGCGGCGCTACTTCAAGCAGCAGGTGAGGGCAGTGGTCATGGCCAGGACATGCCAAAAGGGGAGGGACGATATTCTGCAGACGGGCACTTTCGGTAGGAACACAGCCCAAGAAGGTGGGACACACAGGGCACCCCAGTAGCCTCCATCACTGGGTTTCCACTGCCAATTAGGTATGTGGGGACTTGGAGTTGGCACCACAGTCAGCTTCCATGGGCCTAACTCTGGCCCCCCACTTTACCTTCTGACACCCACTGACGTGGAGCCCCCCCCCACCCCCAGCTCATGGCCTGCATCTCCCCCTCCGCAGGGAAGTTGTGTTGTGGCGGAAAGGGGACATCATCCGGAAGAGTATGTCCCATCAGGCGGCCATTGCCTCCCAGCGCCGAGGGTACAAGCTCCTTGGGCGAGGTGCGGACCCCCGGCCAGTTGCCTGATGCCAACAGCAGGCAGTAGGCCTTTATGGGCCCAGCACCCCATTGTCTTCTACCAGCGGCTTGGGCCAGAGGGCCGAAAACTTGCAACCCGAAAACAAATCATGTTTTTGCCTTCAATTCTTTTCTCTGAGCAGAGGGGCCCTGGAGAGGAGCATCCCGGAAGCTGGTCTCCGAGAGGGTCTTCCTGGAGGCTGCCTCCCTGCTCCCTCAGGGGCAGAACAGGCATCTTTGGCCCCGAGCTTCCTGCTGCGGAATTGGGCCATGTTGGTGCCACCTTGGTCACTCCTTGACACCTTTGGGGTGACCCCATCTGCTGTCCCTAAGGCAGTGACCAAAAGAGCTGGGCCTGCCCCATCTGAGGCGGATGGAGAATCAAGGTCAGGAGCTACCTCCAGAGAGCCTTTGAGCATGGTGCTCTGAGGCTCCCAGCTGCTGTCCAGCCTCTGGCTCCTGAGTCATGTCCTGGAGAGATGTGGCCGTGCGAGGGCCCTGGGCTGACTATCTCTGGCCCCATGAACACGCCCAGGCACCAGGTGATAAGGGACATCCAGGTACCAGGTGATAAGGGATGGTGTCACACACACAAATTTATAGGAGGGTTTTTCCTCTCCTATGAAGGAGCTGGTGGTGGGCTTGGGTTCTTGACTTAATTTGTATCCGCCCTGCTCCCTCCCTGTCTCCACAAACTCACTGGGAGTCGGGAACTGGATTTTAGACTCTGGGAAATGCCTCCAGGATGAGGGTATTGGGGGCCTTGGGACACTGCAGGGCCTCACAGAATGCCTTGCTGAGCTCAGTCCTCTACCAGCGTGCAGAGATGGGAACCAGAGCTCCACACACGTGCCTGTGGCCCAGTAGTCAGGGTATTGGCATCCTGGCCACCATACCTGGAAAGGACCAGGAAGTGTTCTCCAGCGAGTCTCCCCTCCACTGGCTGTCAGAGGGGCATTCATGTGATACAGTTGCAAAGGCCTGGGCCTTTGTCCTCTCTCGGACCCCCAGTCCCCTTGATGTGGAGCAGGTCCCTATCAGCTGGTCCGGGGCCCCCTGCCTTTGGTGCATGGGCACCTGGTAGGCAGGTTCTGTGTTTTTGGCCTTTTGTGAGTGGGGCTGTGCCACCCCCCCCCCCCTCCCACCCATCAGAGGGCTGCTGAGCAGAAAGCCACCACCCATCCCACTCCTTCCCAGCCAACAGCTCTCATTCCTTAACCCTCTGTCCCCTTAGGAGCTGTTTCCAGCCAGGTCTCTGGCTCTCCCCTCCTCTGGCACTGGTCTCTGCTTCTTGTGCAGAGTGGAAGGGGGAACACCAGCCCTGGTTTCAGTCCCAGGCCCAACAGCTGCCCTGTTTACATGTTTCCTAATGTTGTCTTTCCAGTGGCTGTATATCAAGGAAAGGACCCGTTGTTTCACTCATCTCTAAATAAAGGAAGCTCGTGACTTGGAGGCATCGTGTCTGTTGGTCTGGGGTCTACGATTGCGCCTGCACCATTTCTTTCCCACCTCACACACCCAGCAGAGGGTCTGCCCTCCCCTCCTCAGGCCTGTTCGCGCTGTGCTGGTGCTTTCTCTGCACTGGTGAGAGCCCCAGAGCTGAAGGGATGGTGCATGGGGAGGCATATCCCCTGGGCACAGCCAGGTACTGGCAGCCCAGATGCACAGGGGGCTGCTAAAGAAGACTGTTGGGTCTGGGAGTGGTGGGCTTCTTGTACATGTGTATAACATAACATGTGTATGTTAAATAGTTCACAAGACAGAGTGAAGAAGCTCCCCAGAGTTAGACAAATGTTTTATTAGGGGAACGTTGACAAAAGCCTCATTCCCTGCAGGGAGCTGTGCAGGACCAGGCTCTGCCCAGTCTTGGGGTGGTGGGGGGGGGGTATCAGGCTTCTAGGAGAGTCTGGTCTGGCCTGGTCCAGCGGCTGTTTCCAGGCAGGCTGTCTGTCCCCACTAACTTGGCTCCCCTTCCTCCAGGCTCAAAATAAAATCAAACTCTTCTGCCAAAATGGGGGAAAGGGGAGAAGAATTAGGTCTTGGCACCCTCCACAAACAAGAAGTCAGGTAAGGTACCCTGTAACCCAGCTGGGCACCTAGGCCATTCCTGCCGCCCAAGGCCAGCAATGGAGCCTGCAAGTACATGGGCCTCGGAGCTTCTGCTTCAATGACTTACATTCCACGAAATAGCCAGGGCTAATGAGCAGAGGTGAGGCCCAGAGGTCTTCCTCAAGTGTGGTGACACTGCAGTGTCTGCTCTTACCTGGGGTCAGGGGCTGAACAGAGAGTCTCTGATGGGCAAAGAGGGCCATATTCCTTAAGGGGCCCCCAGTGGCTTTGTGGGCCAGGTGATAGGTTTTGAGCTCAGCGAGGGAATGAAACGCCTCATCAGCCGAACAAACTGTACATCTACCTAGGGGACAGCAGGGGATAGGATAAGATGACAGGCCCAGCTGGGACACACCACTGTGTCCTCACAACCTGTCCTCATAACCTCCTGTAGACAGTGACTGCCACGTTCTGGGAGTTGTCTCCCAAGTTTGCATCCTAAGTATAGGAGCTGCTTCGTGATACCCCAGATCAACATCCCTCCCTTGCCCACTATACATCCTCCTCAAAAAAAGGGCAGACTAGCCTCTTTACCATGGACCATTTGGGGGTCATCATCTTTGCTGGAGGGATCGTAGTGAGGGCTGCTTTTCTCAAACTGGGTGTGGTCTGGATAAGCCTCCTTCACAATCTGAAACCAAAGGTGCATTGATACCAGCACTCAGCAACATGCTGCCTTGGGTTCAGGGAGAACACGCATTTCTTAGCTCATAGTCATGCTGGGGTGCTGGTGAGGCGCTGTCAATGGACATAATTCCCATTTTGGGGCAAGCACAGGACTGAACTTCTGTCCTGAGCAAGTCTTCAAAGCACATTCCTCAACCAAATAGGAACATAATGATATTCATAGTTGACATCGCCACCATTCTGCTGCCAAGAATCCGTGAACTCTGGGTTCAGAGAAGCTGACATCAGGCCCAAGAAAGGTCCTGGGTGGTTTGGCTGCATTCCTGAAGCACTTTGTTTATGATTATTAACACTGAATCCCTTTGGACACACTAGCGAATGTCCCAGAGAAGGGACTCTCAGCTCACCTTCACCAGGCCCACAATTCCTGGCTCTCTGCAGTTGCTGTGGTAGAAGAAGGCTTTTTCTTCCAGCTTCATAGCTCTGAGGAAGTTCCGGGCCTGACCCAAGGGAGAAGCACCAAGAATCAGTCTCCCCACTGAGTGTAAAATGCATGTTTCTCTCAGAAACCAAATGTAGTTGGTTCTTAAAAAATAAGAAGCATTTTTAGGAGGCTCAGGACAGGAGGGCAGCCTTCTAACAAATCTTGGCTCAGCAGACCACAAGTTAAATGCCAGGGCCCAAGGATGTGAGGCTACTCAGATCATCTGGTGCCTGGGATTCCCCAGACCCAGTGGAGCTCAGAATGGCCTGCAAGATGGTACCCAGTGATAACTCAAGGGACCCTTTTGGTGCCAGGGGCCTAAACTGTGCATGCAAGTGCCTTAATCCTTGTACTGTACTTGTTTTTCTTCTTTTCATGTCATCCCTCCCCCAACACCACCCCCCACTCTTTGACAAGATACTCAGACTTGTCCCAGGACACTGGCTAGAACACAAGTAGGTCCTTTGTAAATTAGATGAAGACAGAGTAAATAAGGTCAAGTTTTTTGATGTCAGGTTGGATTCTGATAAAGCACAGCACTGGCCTGAGTGGTTTCTGCTTCTGTCTGGCACACAGGGAGGTGTCCCAGGCCTACTCTTACCTGGTAGTTACGGACGCCATCCCAGCATGCTGTCTCGCCCGGGCTCTGCTTGGAGATCCTCGATGCTGAACTAAGATGCGGCAGGAAACAATCATTCATTTGTACCAACCTGGGCCCCCAAGCAGATCCCATGCAGGCTCTGTGCCCCAAGGTGCTATAGACAGCAATGGAGAGGCACCAGGCACTGAACACAGCCCTCAAAGACCCCATCACTGTGTGGGAAGAAACCCGCTCTTAACTTGTGTACTAAGAAAGTACGGGAAAATCCATCCAGATGACAGAAGCTACTGATAAATTAATCTGGCTGTTTGCTTGCACTGGCCAAAATATATTTCAAGTTGTATCTTTTCCTGGATTCTTATCAAAGTTAATCCCTTTAAGGGTGCTCTCATTTCCTGAGAATATGCCACCTATTGGCAGGGACCTATGAGCGTGGATGTAGCAAGAGCACAGGATCCTGAGACTGCCAATCCCCACTTTCGGGAGGCCCCCACAGTGCCAGATAAACTTCTGGAACACAGCCATTCCATTTGCTCATTTTCTTTTTCTTTTTCTTTTTGGGTCACACCCGGCAATGCTCAGGGGTTTCTCCTGGCTCTGCACTCAGGAATTACTCCTGGCGGTGCTCGGGGGACCATATGGGATGCCGGGGATCGAACCCGAGCCAGCATAGGGCTGGCCGCCGGCAAGGCAAACGCTCTACCCGCTGAGCTATCGCTCTGGCCCCTTGGTTTTGTTTTTGGGATTTTGGTTCTGGTGATGCTTCTGGTTGTGCACTCAGGATTTGTTCCTGGTGGTGCCTTGGGGGGGTCTGGGTGGGCTGCATGCAAGGCAAACACCCTATCTGCTGTATCACCACTGTGGCCACTGCTCCTGTTTTGGTTTTTGGTTTTTTTTTTTTTGGGTCACACCCAGTGATGCTCAGGGGTTACCCCTGGCAGTGCCCAGGAACATTATGGGATACTGGGGATCGAACCCAGGCCAGCTGTATGCAAGGCAAATGCCAAACTCCCTGTATTATTGCCCAGGCCCCAACAACCCAGTTTCAAGACAACTGTGACACTATCCAACCTTTTCTAGAAAATGTGTCCCAGCCCTCAATGGAGGACTCACCATACAGGTGGCAGTACAGCATTCAACTCTCGCCCTGCCCTCTACGCCTTCAAGACCAGGCATTGGGCCAGAGTGAGCTGCCATTGAATAAGGCACTTGCCCTGACTGCAGCACGCACCTGACCCCAAATCGAATCCCTGGCACCCACAAATGGTTCTCAGAGCACCAGCCAGGTCACTCAGGAGCAGAACCAGGAAGAGCCCTGGAGCAGCACTGCAGGGTGTGGTCCGAACCTCCTCCCCACCAACCCCATGCATAGGGGAGGGAACCCAGAGTCCACATTCCTCCTAAATCCCACCTTCACGTCTACACCTTTCTCCAGACGGCTCTCAGGTTCCGACTTCATCAGCCAGAAGCTGCCCAGACTCTTCTCCCGGGAACTGGACAATGCTGTGTCCACAGGCCTAGAACTCTCTGCGTGAGCTGCTGGCTCACTAGCCCGCGCTGTCTTGGCCTCTTTCCTCTAGGGGCCTTTTCTTGCCTGGAAAGAGAAGCCAGAAGCCAGTGGTACTGCTTGCCACTGAGCAGAAGCATCGACTTGGATGTCAGGCCTGGATTGAAATCCTGGCCATCTGCTCAGCCCTCCCCATGTTGCAGAAGGCATTTCTTAGCACAGAAAGTGGGTCAGGAACAGAGTGATAGCCCAGAGGGTAGGGGCGTTAGCTTTGCATGTGGCCTGGCTTGGTGCAAGGTAAGCTATGCTATCACTCAGGCCCCTAATTTTTTTTTTTTTGTAAGACACCTGAAACTCTATGTGCCACCCTAATGGAACTCAGTGAAGCTACTGACCTAGGACATGTCCTCCTCCCTGGCAAAGGTCCAGGTGACTGCAAGCAGAAATAACACCTGCCACTGTTGTATCTGATGTCACATTTCAGAAGTGAACTGCTGCTTTTTGTTGAGGATTAAGATAGACAGATAAAGAAGACAGACAGGACGGGTAGTTAATGGAACCTTTAACTGCAAAATGCTGTCACCCGAGACAGAATGCTGCCCGGCGGGGGTCCTGTATCTGCCCTATCTCTGCTCCCTCTCCAAGAAGAATCTACCCTTAAGAAAGGCTATTACTTGGGGCCGGAGCGATAGCCCAGCAGGTAGGGCATTTGCCTTGCACGCGTTGGCCTGTGCCGGCCTGGGTTCGATCCCCAGCATCCCATATGGTCCCCCGAGCACCGCCAGGAGTAATTCCTGAGTGCAGAGCCAGGAGCAGCCCCTGAGCATTGCCGGGTGTGACCCAAAAAAGCAAAAAAAAAAAAAAAGAAAGAAAGAAAGGCTATTACAAAGATGTTTGTGCTGATACACTGAGGCCCTTGGATATGTGAGTCTAGCCTGGATAGATTAAGAGAGTTAGGCATTTGGCCAAAAGAAAGTTGTTCTCCTTATGGCTTGTTCTAAGCAATAACTACTGGGGCTTTCAGTCTGTGAGGCTGTGTCCCTGGCCCCGTGCTTTGGTTTCTGTCCCCTGTCTTAATCCTCAGGGAGTTCCAGAGGCTGGTCTGGTCACTTTTTTCTTTTTTGGGGGAGTGGGGTCCCACAACCCAGCGTGTTGGGGTATAGTCCTGACTCTGTGTTCAGGGATCACTCCTGGAGGAGCTTGGGGGACCTTAAGCAGTGCCAGGGATCATACCCTGGGAGGCCCAGTGCAAGGCAAGCACCTTTCCCCTTGTCCTAGCTCTCCAGTTCTGCAGGTTTTATAGTTCAAGCTGCCTTATCAGAGGTTATTAAATATCCCATTAACTATTGTCTCCCTCTTCGAACCTTCTGGCTTCGGTTCCTAGCGACCCCTGGGGTCCCTGTGGATGCCTTGTCTCCAAAAGCACTCTTGCTCTGTT
>JAJIBD010020901.1:0-39377 GCA_021461705.1 Cryptotis parvus
AATTTCACTCAACATAATCATCTTCAAAGGTGAAACATCACTAACAAAGCAACTAGAAGAAAAGATAAACATATGGGACTACACAAAAGAAAAAGCTTCTGCACCTCAAAAGAAACAGTGACTAAGATACAAAGACAGTCCACAGAATGGGAAAGAATATTCACCCAAAACCCATCTGATAAAGGGTTAATATCCAGGATATATCAGGCACTGGTAGAACTTTACAAGAAGAAAACAAACAACCCCATCAAAAATGGGGGAGAAGAAATGAACAGAAACTTCAGCAAGGAAGAAATTCGAATGGCCAAAAAACATATGAAAAAATGCTCATCATCACTAATCATCAGAGAGATGCAAATCAAAACAACAATGAGATATCATTTTACACCACAGAGACTGGCCCATATTCCAAAGAGAAAGTGCTGGCGTGGATGTGGGGAAAGGGGACACTCATCCATTGTTGGTGGGAATGCCGGCTGGTACAGCCTTTCTGGGAAAACAATATGGACATTCATTCCTCCAAAGACTAGAAATTGAACTCCCATTTGACTCAGCCATACCACTCCTGGGAATATACTCTGGGAAGCCAAAAATGCAGCGGAAACACCATCCCTACTTTTATGTTCATAGCAGCATTATTCACAATAGCCAGAGACTGGAAACAACCAGAGTGTCTGAGAATCGATGACTGGATAAAGAAGCTTTTGGTACATCTACACAATGGACTACTATGCAGCTGTTAGGAAAAATGAAGTTATAAAATTTGCCTATAAATGGATGGACATGGAGAAGATTATGTTGAGACAATTCACTTTTAAATTAATAATAATTATACCTGTCCACTCAAGCAAATCAATGAACAGCAGGAAGACAAGTGATACAAATAAATATACCTAGTTTCTATTTTAACTTTAATATTGCCTATCCAATTATCATCATATGACACTTATGTCTTGCTACATCACACACAGATTATATATGCAACACTATTTTTGTTTACTTTGGGGGGCACACTTGATGGTGTTCAGGGAATACTCCTACATCTGTGCTCTGGGATCACTCCTGACAAGAATCCATGGATTATATGCGCTGCCAGCGATCAAAGTTTATTGTCCATGGACAAGCAAGTATCTTACCTGCTGTAGTAGCTTTCCAGCGTACTATATCTGCACCTGGTGAATTAACCTATTTTCAGTTACAGTGTAACAGACACAGATCTGATATGTTTTGTTTAGTTTTCTCTATCACTTAAATTTTGATAATTAAAATTAGATAACTAAAATTTGATTTGTATCATATGACAGTGACTATGGTATAAACATTGTTTTGGACTTCAGGCAACTGACATAATGTCAAAAATATAATATTGGAGCAAGTTGTGCAGTGAAAAACTCTTTCTCCTATATATAGAAATAAGCATGGTGTTCTATCTCAAAGACAAAATAGTGATGTGTTTTAAGTAGTTAATATATGAAAAAATTATAAACTTGTACAACTTAGATATTTTTAAATTTAATATATAAATATGAGATAAATAATTACAGAGCTGTTCATGATAATAATTGTGCCTAAGAACCGGCTTGCAAAATTCCTGAAAATTTATTTATTTCTTTAAAATTTAGCAATTCCTGGTATTGGCTGTTATAGTATCAAAATGTGCCTGGGTTGCTCCTCATGAATTTCTTATCCATAAACTTGCCTAATAATTTAACTTTTATAGCTTTCATTATAACTAGGGATTAATATTTTATATAAGGGATATGTACCATTCATGCACAACATTTGGATTAAAGGGTTAAAATTTGGCAAATTAATTTTGTATGACATTGGAAAATACATAAATTATGATATTGAAAACTTGTTACTTCATATAATCTTACATTTTATAGAAAGCCAATCATTTATAAGTATCTTATAAAATATAAGGTGCTATTTTTAGTTTATATAAATTTGGTATATCTACAATTTAATATTAATATATTCTTGAATTTTCAGATTTATTTAATACAGCGGAAAAAATTAAGAAACTGGAAAATTATATCAACACTATTAAAATATTTTATTTGTGTTGTTTTGGAGTCAGATCTAGCTGTGTTCATGGCTTACTCTTGTCTCCGTGCTCAGGGGGTCACTCCTGGCAGTGCTCAAGTGTCCATTTGTGGTACTGGTATGAAAGGTAGGTCAGTTTCCTACTAAAGCAAGAACTTTTACCTTGATGATTTCTCAGATCCTCAGTACCATATTTTGATTTTTCTTGTTACAATTGATGTTCAAAAAAATAAAATTTTTTATGAACTTTCTACAGCAGTCTTTTTTTTTGTTTTTTTTTTTTAAAGTATTTTATTATACCACCATGGGCAGTCTTTTTAAAGCCCAGGCCAGGTATGCCTGATCCAGAGACTCACATACACGGGGCAGAAGTGCTAATGGCTCTCCCTGTGCCCGTTGATCATGAGGAGCCCGGCAGGGAAGGCCGGTTCTAGCCCTGGCCTGCCATCCCAGCAGAGTCTCGCAAGAAGCCGAGAGGAACCCCCACACCATGAGAGTCGCCATTTTCCACATTTGGACTCCCAGGCTCATCAGAGCTCCACCCAGAAGAAGAGCTGATCACAAGCCCAGCTTGCGCTGCCACTTTGTGGCTGCATGGTTCATCAATAAATGCATGAGATGAGAGGTGACTACAAGAGTATCCCGTCTGCACGGCAGAGCCTGGCCAGCTACCCGTGTCATATCTGATATACCAAATACCAGTAACAATTATAGACCTCATTCCCATGACCTGATGGAATGGTTTGAGGCTTTGTATGTTCCTGGAGCAAGCAGATGCCCTTAGACTACACTAGCATGTGACAGGACATATGGAGATGTTACTTGTGCCCGCTAGAGCAAATCAATGAACAACGGGAAGACAAGTGATACATGTGATACAAGTGAAATAAAAATTTAATAATTTTTAGGCTTAGGGTCATACCCAGTCACATATAGGGGCTACTCCTACTTTCTGCTCAGGATCCCAGCAGGAATTGGGGGTACAATGAATTGCCAGGAATCAAACCTGGGTCTCCTTAATGTAAAGGAGGCCCAAACCTTGTTACATAGAGAATTCTTATTATACTGAAAACATCTTATTTGATGGCTTCTTCAACCTCTTGTATGCACCATCTATTCATATTTCAAACTATATTAACAAGAATCAAATAAGCTAATCAAAACCTCTTTCAATGTTTTGATACAACATAAATAAAATATATTTTATATTTAAAATTCAGCAACAGCAAGTACAGAAAAATGAGTGTAATGTTTTTGGCATTAGATGAACAATAACTACATAATCTCTTGAAAAACACTTTTGGAAATTAAGTAAGGTGTCATTGAAATGGAGCTTTCTCTTATTTCAGTAGCAACAGGAAACAGATTTTTTTTCCATTGACCAGACAGAAAATTAATTTTGGTCATTTTGGGTTATTGACTTGTGCTTACAAGTACATTATAGCTAAGCAATTCATGACCAACTTATCGGCATGGCTGTTAAATAGAATAATAGCAGCATAGGAGGACATTCACAAATTCATTCCAATGGTTTGAAAGTATTACTGCTAAACTTAGGGGATGTGATACAAATACTTGGACAATTTAAGAACCATGTTCTGTTACCTAATTCATCATAAAACTAAGTGGGATTATTATACTGACTTCTGTATTTAAACACGACATTTTTCTTTTACATATTTGAAAACAGTAAGTGCTAACTTAATATTTTAAAATATTAATATTCACATGAATGCTTATTGTTTATACTTATCATATTTTCAAATATATAAAACTTAAGAAGCTTTATGATTTTAATATCTTATTACTAAAATTATTATGAATTGATAATATTTTCTCAGTAATAATTTATCAACCTCAACTCTAGAAACTTTAAGATAGTCACTCAGATCCATTTCAAATAATTCAACTAATAAAGACAGGTTAATGCTTTTTTTAATAAGTTGACATTTTTCTATTTCTAAATTAGTGACATCTACAGCAAAATCTGGATTTCTCTACACATAAGCAGACCTGCATCTTGGCTGAATAGAACTTTCATTCTAAGGGACAAAGTGCCAACATCCAGGTGGACCGAAGAAGGCATTTACCATATATGCCTTCTATCAGTACCTTCCACAACAAAGAAATAAAGATTGTTTAATGTTGGGGCATAAATAGACCTGGAGCTTCTAGTTCACATTTGGAAGTAGACAGACTATAGGGCAAAAAAAGCAGGTTCTGGAAAAAAATTTTAAGATGTGTCTTTCCTCCCAGGAGGAAAGACATAAGGAGACTTGTGCTAAAAACTCAGGACCCAGATCCTATATTCCTATGAGCCTATACTTAGAGTGCTGGAACAAGAGGAAAGGAACTCAGATGCAAAACAGATTTGCTGTCAGGCACCATCTTGGTGATCTCTTGTAACTCTTTGGTAGTCGGACTGGAGGATGGAAGCAGTCATAGCTGACTATTGATGGGGAATTTCCTCTCACAGAACCAGCAAATAGTTGTGCTAAGTGGAGAAATAATCACAATTGCCAACTCCTAGGATCACTTGATCACTTGACAGCCCATTATTCATCAATTTTCTTGAGTAGGCGCCAGTAATATTTCCATTTGTCCCTATCAAGTGCCTGTGTAGCCCAATGGTATCTGCTGGCTCCAGGAATATGAAAAGTCTCAAACTTGGCGAAGAAGTTGGACCATCTTGTAGGTGGGTGGCCACATGATATTTTGATGTCCCGTGGGATCCAGTCGGTAATGGCTCAGTCCAGCGGTCATCTCCAAATCACATTACATGTCCATCCCACCTGATTTTCGATGCCTTGGCAAACGAGACAGCATCCCTGACTCTGGAAAAGCGACGGAGGTTGGAACACCGGATTCTTTCTTTCACTTGAGTGAGGTGTGATATTCCAAGCATAGCTCTTTCGATTCCTCTTTGGGAGACCCGAATAGCGTTCTCATCCTGCTTTCTTAGGGCCCAGGTCTCTGAGGCGTATGTAAATGCAGGGAGAATGGTGGAGTTGAAGAGATGTGCCCTGAGCTGGAGGTTCTTTGTCTTTTTAGCTATTTCTTTTTCGATGATCTTGAAGGTGTTCCACACCACTCTCTCCCTCCTGTGCAGCTCAGGTTTTAGGTCATTCATCATGGTGAGTTCTCGACCGAGGTACACATAGGCGTTGAATTCAAGAGATGTTTGTGCCACTGAGAAAGAATGGAGCATCTGGAACTAGTTTGTTTTTCATTAACATTGTTTGGAGATTCAGCTGTAGATTTAACTTTCCAAATGCATGGTCGAAGTCAGCCAGCATTTGTGCCATGTGGCTAATGTTTGGTGTTATTAGAACGATGCCATCAGCGAAGCAGAGGTGGTGTAGTTGCTGATCATCTATCTTCACGCCCATTCCTTACCCATTCTAAGTGCCGCATGACGTTCTTGGGGGTGGCACTGAAGAGTTTATGTGAAATGTTATCACCCTGCTGAACCCCTCTTTTGACATCGATGATCACTTCCTTATGGTGATATCCTGGTGGTGAATCTGTAATTCAGCTCATGAAGGATCTTGATGTACTAGGTTTAAACGCCTTGTTTGGCTAGGGCTTCGATGACTGCTTTGATCTCAACAGAATCAAAGGCTTTCTCAAAATCAGTGAACATTAGACAGAACGGCATCTTGAACTCCCTACAGACCTCAGTGAGCTTGGTTACCATGTGAATATGGTTGATGGTGCTGAATCCTTATCTCCTTACTTAATACTTAACTCCTAGGATGGAAAAGACAATACCACACCCATGTTCAGTTCTTGGTAACATAAAGTCTCTCTAGTACTGTCTGGTGTGATTGTGGGTTTGAGAACACTGCTGGTGTTTCTCAGCACTTTAGAGACAAAAGTACACCATAAAGTCAGAATCCAGCAGTCAAGTATTTGTTATGCAGGAGCGGCACCCAGGCCCGTGGATCACCCTACACAACAAAGAAAAAGATAGCTTTTTCTTAAACTAGTTGATAAATAGAACAGGAAGAAAGGGAGGAAGAAGAGGGAGGGAATTGCCCAAATTTTTTTCTCCATTATTACTGTGCTCTTTTTTCATCATCTGGCTACTAAGAACATATGCTTTCTGTCTTTGCTTTTGATAATTCTTTATAATACATGAAATTTTTAGCTCTGACCTAATAGTCTTTTCTATCAAATCACATTAAAAAGAATAAAAATATGTGATTAGTTACTGTTTTTCTTGCTGTTTCAGAATTTTTTGTTCGGGTAGGGTCTCCTATTTGTTCCACCAAAGATTTTCTCTTTTCCCCACCAGGCATTGAATTTATAATCTTGTGTTTGTATCATCTTGCCTGTTACTATGGAAATGGATATAACAGAGTCTATTTAGCACGATGTACTTGATCCAGCTAAAAATATTTCTGAAAGTCTGAAATGTGAGTCTGTATAAGGCCATGGGTATTGGTTATGCATTGATGTTGAACTCCTCAGTCAAAATGTCAGCCTTCTTTGCAAGTCAGAAGCAATTAAAATGGCACATAAATGATTTGCAAAAAATGACCTCACTGATTTCTGCAGTAAGTTTCTTAATTTGTTTTTAAAGATGATGAGAAAGGTTGCTCTATTACAAAGTGAATGAAGAGTTCATCAACATCCCTCTTCAGAAAGTTGGAAAAATAAGTGAGAAATACTAGCATAACACTAAACATTCTCCTTTAAAGATACAATTGTCTTTAAAGAATTGTTTAAGAAAGTATAAAAGTCACAGAAAGAAAGGGGTTAGTACTTGTAGAATTTATAACATGCTCCAGTGTTGGCAAAATAATGCAGCAGGTAGGACAGTTTCCTTGTATCAGGTTGACCAGGGGTTAATTCCCTGCACCCTGAGCACCACCTGGTCTGGGTCCTCCCTGGACCACCACCACCAAAAAAAAAAAGAATAATGTGCATGCTCTAATATGATGATTATGACATAGGGCACAAAAGCAGAATCCCCTCAGTAGGTGGCTTTATTCTTGTTCTTTTAATGTTATGGGATTCTTTTTTTTAAAAAAAATTATGATACCGCTCCTGAGATATACAATTACAAAGAAGTTCATAATTTAGTTTCAGTTATACATTGTTCTAGGACCCATCTATCCACCAGTGCTTTATTCCCACCACCAATGTCCCCAAATTCCCTCCTTCCTCCTCCCACAGCCTGCCTCTATAGCAGGCATTTTTCCTTCTCTCTCTCTCTCTCTCTCTCTCTCTCTCTCTCTCTCTTTCTCTCTCTCTCCCACCTCCCTCTCTCGGTCTTCCTTCTATTATACATTGTGATTTTTCCATATGGACATTTAGGGGATTATCATGTATACCCTTTTGTGTACATTCAGTGCTCAATTCTATTCTGGAGTGTTACCATTATCCACAATTAGAAGAACACTGGCATATTTATATCCCACGAATGAATACAGTCCTTCTATATCTGTCTTTTTCCTTCTGACTAAACTTCATTCAGCCTTAAATCTCCATGTCCATTCATTTTGCAGGTAAGTTTCATGACTACATTTTTTCTGAGAACTGCATAGTATTCCATTGTGTAGATGTACTATGGTTTTTTAGCCAGTCTTCTGCTCTCGGGCATTCAGGTTGTTTCCAGATGCTGGCTATTGTGAATAGTGCTGCAATGGATATAGAAGTGCAGATAGTGTTTCTTCAGTGTGTTTTGTGGTCTCCAGGGTACATTCCCAGGAGTGGTATTGCAGGGTCAAATGGGAGCTTAATATCAAGTTTTTGGAGGAATGTCGATGTTGTTTTCCAAAAAGGGCTGCCAGTCAGCATCCCCACCAAGAGTGGGTGAGAGTCCCTTTCTCCCTGCATCTATGCCAGCACTGGTTGTTCTTGCTCTTTTGAGTGTGTGACAGTCTCTGTGGTTTGAGATGATATACGTGGGTTAACATTCTTGACAAGAATAGGCTTGTAATCCGGTGTGTATTGGTTAAAATGACTATCCTGAATATATTAAATTGATAAATTTATTATGTTTTTTTTTTCTAGCTTGATAAGTTATAACTGACATAACATATTATGTAATTTCTAGGTTAACTTGATACAAATATCTTAAAAAATGATTGTGTAAGGATTGGTTAGCACTTTCATGACCTCATAAAATTGTTATTTTTTTGAAGAGAGAAAAATTTGATCCACCTTTGAAAACAACTCTGTCATAAGGAGTTTTGTTAACTATAACTACAGGGGCCAAAGCAATAGCAGGTAGGGCATTTGCCTTGCACAAGGCTGACCTGGGTTCTATCCCGGGCATCCCATATGGAACCCTGAGCACCGCCAGGGAGTAATTCCTGAGCAGAGTCAGGAGTAACCACTGAGCATCGTCAAATGGACAGAAAAAAAGCAAAAAAAAAAAAACAAACCCCAGAACTATAAATACAATACTGAATATTACATAATCCCCAGATAATTTCTTCTTTAGTCTGGAAATTTGAAACACTGACTGACTTCTTATTTTCCTCTGACAAGCCCATTTTACTCTTTTTGTTCATGAATTTTTCTGTTTCATATTTAGATTTATGCAGCACTTGTCCTTATTTAGCTCATTTGGCTTCAACTTGAAATCATGTTTTCAAACTTTATTTTGTGGCAAATGGTCCACATTCTTTCTAGGGCTCTATAATATTCTATTGTGTGCATTTCAACTCATGCAATAAAAAAGACAAAATTTTTCTTTCCCTATGCCTTGTATAATAATGGGGTAATAGCTCAAGGGTAAATATTACACATAGATATTTACGTATGTAGATAGAATATATAGTATAAATTTGATATGCTAATTAAGATTATTTTGGATAAATCTCCAGAATTGGAAATACTATTACTTGATCACTTGATCACTTGACATCCATTATTCGTCTTTATTATTAGTCATTACTTGCTTTCATTAATGGAAGCCACTAACGTTTCCATGTGTCCCTATTGTGTGCCACTGTAGCCCAATAGTGTCTGCTTGCTCCAGGAAAAGAGTCTCAAATTTTGTTCAGGATCTTGATGAGGAAGTCTGACCATCTTGCAGGTGGGCGGCCACGTGATCTTTTGACATCTTGTGGGATCCAGTTGGTAACGGCTCTAGTCTAGTGGTCGTCTTCAAATCACATTACATGTCAAGCCCATCTGATTTTCGAACCCTTGGCAAATGAGACAGTATTCCTGACTCTCAATCACTGGAGGTGGGAACTCTGGATTCCTTCTCTCACTTGAGTGAGGGCATGATATGCCAAGCACTAGCTCTTTTGATTCCTCTTTGGAAGTCCTGATTAGCGTTCTCATCCTGCTTTCATAAAGCCCAGGTCTCTGAGCTGGAGGTTCTTTGTCCTTTTAGCTATTTCTTCTATGCTCTTGAAAGGCATTCCACGCCACTTTCTTCCTTCTGTGCAGCTCAAGTTTTAGGATGTTCATCATGTTGCGTTCTCTACCTAGGTACATATAACTGCTGCATTCAGAGATGTTTCTTTCATTGAGAGTGAATGGAGGCATCTGGAACTAATATGTTTTTCATGAACATTGTTTTATTGAGATTCAGCTGTAGACCTACCTTTCCACATTCATGGTCAAAGTCAGCCAGCATTTGTGCCACTTGACTAATGTTTGGTGTTATTAGAACGACTTCATCAGCAAAACGAAGGTGGTGTAATTGCCGACAATCTATCTTCACTCTCATTCCTTTCCATGCTAATTGTCTTGTGACGTTCTCGAGTGTGGTGCTGAAGAGTTTTGGTAAAATGCTATCACCCATCTGAAGTCCTCTTTTGACATCAATGATCACTTCCTTGTAAAATGGTGAGATCTTGGTGGTGAATCCATAGAAATACTATGCTAATTCTAGTTTAACTTTTAAAATGAATCTCAATAAAAATTTTTAAAATGACTGCATCAATTTATGCTATTTTCTTCAATATTTAGGGATTCTCTTTCACTATATCTCATCAAATTATTTTATAACTTGTCTTATTTTGTAATAGCAATGTAATAGGCTGAAGAGATAGTTCATTGCAGTAAAAAGCGGTTATTAGTTTTCTTATGATTGGACATTTTTGGTAATTTAAAAATTTATCTAATTACATTATATTTGGAAAAATATCTATATTAGTTCTTTTTGCTTATCTTTTGTTTATTTTTGTAATTTTTTGCTTATTGAGCTACAAGAGATTTAAAAGCACACACACACAAACACACACGCACATGCATTTAGGGTATTTCTCCCTTACCAGATATATGGTTTGGAAATATTTTCTCCTATTCTGTAGCACTCCGTTTCCTCGATTGCTACTTTTGCCATGCTGAAGGCACTTCAGTTTAATGTTATCTCATTAATTATTAGTAAGAAAATTTAGTTTTGGAGCATGACATAGTACTTCCAGTTATAAACTAATTTTTTGTACAGTAACATTAATTTTGCTTTCTGTAAATCAATGAAAGCAAAATTAATGTTACAAAAGCAGGATGAGAATGCTATTCGGGTCTTCCAGAGAGGAATCGAAAGAGCTATGCTTGGAATATCACGCCTCACTAAAGTGAGAGAAGGAATCGGAGTTCTGACCTCCGTCGCTATTCCAGAATCAGGGACGCTGTCTCGTTTGCCAAGGCATCGAAAATCAGATGGGCTGGACATGATAATGCGATTTGGAGACAACCGCTGGACTAGAGCCGTTACCGACTGGATCCCACGGGATGTCAAAAGATCACGTGGCCGCCCACCTACAAGATGGTCAGACTTCCTTGTCAAGACCCTGAAGGAACGGTTTGAGGCTCTTCATATTCTTGAATCAACCAGATGCCATTGGGCTACATTGGCACGTGATAGGGTCCAATGGAAATGTTACTGGCGCCTGCTCGGAGCAAATCGATGAATAACGGGATTCAAGTGATCAAGTGAACATTAATTTGTGTTGCCTATATATTTGGTGTCATATCCAAAATGTCTTGAAATATAATTGAGATATGTTAGAGATCTGTAATTAACTTTTCCCTATATTTTCTTCTAAGAGTTTTAGGAATTCTGATGCTTAAGATTTCAAAACCTTTATGAGTTCTTTTTTTTGTATGAAGTGGAAGATAGATTATTTTTATTAATCAAGTTAGCTTTCTCATTATCATTCACTGAGAGAACAAATTTTTTCCCATTGATTATCCTGGGATCGCTTGCCAAATATGAGTTGACCTTTTATAAGAAAAATGAATTTCTGAACTTTTATCTCTGTTTCTTTTTGTCTAATTTTTATTTGACTGTGGGGGTGGGGTAGTATTGGTATGTCCAGCAGTGCTCAGGATTTATTCATAGTTTTGTGCCCTAGAATATCATTCCTGGTAGGTTTGGTGGCACCATATTAATGTCAGGGATTGAACCCAGGTCAGCTGTATGTAAGGCCAGAGCCTTATCTGCTATACTATGGCTTCAGCACCTATCTATCTATATTTAATGCTAAAATCATCCTCATTGGTTTGCTGTAACTTTCAATTATATTTTGAAATTAGGGATAGTTATTCTTTCACTTTGTGAGAATACAATTTCCGCTAATTTTGTAAAATATAAATTCCATTAAAATTTCGGTGGTTTTAAATAAGTGTACATATATAGGCAATACATTTTTTATTCATAAGCATATATACATTCATTTGTATCTTTAGTTTAAATAGTTTTTAGTGTATAGGTCTTTTACTTCCTTGATTAAATTTATTGTTAAGTGTTTTATTGCTTTTGATGATTTAGAATGTTTATATTTGTTTCATCAACTTATTGTTACTGTAAAGATGTTATTGTTTTATGCTTGTTTATTTTTATATTATGAATCTTTAATGTTGCTATTAATTTTAGTAATGTTTGTTATTACAAAGAATTATAGGCTACTTTTATTTTTTCATATTTTTATTTATTTAAGTTTCTACTTTTTAATATAGAAAAAGACACAGATGTTGATATAATTCTAGAATTTAGATTGATTATATAGCAAAGCTCCAATATTAAAATAAATAAGTATAAAATTATATTTTCATGTGAAAATTATTATATCTGATCACAGTGTTAAGCCCTTGTCTAAGACTGTATTAAACTGTTGCCAATTGAGCCTTCTGTAAGATTGCATATTTTTTGTTGAGTTTTGTTTTTTTTTTCTTTGCTACTTTCCTATATAAATTGGTGTACTCCTACTGGAATTTTGGTATTAAGGAATTAGGAGATGTCCAGAGATTTCAGGATCCATGGTCTGGGCCAATGAGTTGACATGGCAGTGCATATAGGAGGTGGCTATGGCTTCCAGGCTTCTGAAAGTATGGGGTTTTAGGGAAGTTAACTCATTCTGACTCTGGGAAGAAGCCAGAGTTCTCAGCCTTAGCACTAGAGTACCTGAAATTATTGGCAGTTTGGCATCTCTGCAGTGAATATGTGAAGTGCTGTAGAAGTGGGATGTGTGTGTGTGTGTGTGTGTGTGTGTGACTGGGCTTCTACAGGGCAAGTACTCTGGCCTGCCCACCCCCCAAGGGCACCCAGTAACATTCAACTGCAAGAAGTTGTATTTCCCATGAGTTTTTGCTTCTTAGCTTACCTCCCCATAAGATTTATTTGGGAATCAGTAGAGCAGGCCAAATGTGAACCTACATGGCTGTGGTTGTGATTTTCGGGCATTTAAAAGTATTTTTTACCACCAGCATGGCAGAGCCTGGCAAGCTACCCATGTCGTATTAGATATGCCAAAACAAGTAACAAATATAGATCTCATTCCCTGACCTAATATAATGGTTTGAGACTCTTCATGTTTCTGGAGCGAGCAGATACCCTTTGGCTGTACTAGCATGTGACAGGATGTATGGAGATTTTACTGGTGCTCGAGCAAATTGATGAAAAATGGGAAGACAAGTGACAAGTGAAAAGTATTTTACACATAAGATTATACTTTGAAACATAATTTCACATCTTTTCAAGCTTGAATAACTATATTTTTCTGCTATGGACCAGACTTTGTATTTTGTTGAATGGTAGTTGAGAGTTTTATACACTATCCTGTTTCTGAATTTTTCTGAGTAATTTCAAAAGTCATATTTCAAAAGAAGTTTAGAGTTATCTATAGGTATCTTGTTGTTTATGTTTCTGTTTTTTTGACCACAGTCATCAGTCATCAGAACTTACCTTGTTATCTTGGCTCTCTGTTGGGGTTCGTATCTATTCGTGCTCACAATTCCAATGTACCACATGTTCCACATATACTACCCCATATGGTACTAATGATTGAACCACAGTCATCAACATGCAAGCAAAGCAACTTAATCTCTATACTATCTCTCTGGTCCAGGTAAAAGATTTGAACAAAGAAAATTAATATTCTTTTTAAAAATAATTTATTTATGTTTTGGGCCATTTGGAGCTTAGAACTTTTTCTGGTTGTGTTTTTAATAACCTGGAGTGATGCTTAGCAGACTATATATGGTGCTGGAGATTGAACTGAGGTTAACGCTATGTAAGGCAAGGATCATACCTCTTGTACTTTCTCTCTGGCCTAAATATGCGATTTCCTTGTCTTTATCAGGAGCAATAAAAAGCATTATAGAGAAAAGACATGTGTTTAATTTGGAATCTAAAAATATAACAAATTAAGCATAGGTCAGAAGTGAATAAAAGACTAAAGTAGAAATGAATAAAAAGCATAGATCAATATGATGGAGATTTTATAAATAATATAAAACATTTAAAGTAAGATTTTATGGAAATTATTAATAAAGTTGATTAGCATATAGTAAAAGAAATTAATACAAAAGAGAGATAGCACCAATAAACAGCTGTCAAAGAAGAAATATTAAACATTAACACAGCTTCTAAAGATAATGGAAGATAATAAATGAAGGATGATAAAGCAGTATAATGAAATACTGCAATAAATTTGAAAAGTTATAGAACATGGAAGTTTTATTTGAAGAATAAAGCTTTTTTAAAACTTAATGAATTAAACAGAACAGTGAAATGTTCTCAAATTTATTCTTATATTTGAAAATGTATAAAATAACTTTATCTACATAGAAAGATTGTTATCTTATTGAACATTCAAAAAATAAATTTATTATTACATGACTATCTCAGAAAATAGAGAAATTATGAATCTTTAACTATGAATTAAATATGTAAATCTCTATCTATCTATCTCTATCTATCTATCTATCTATCTATCTATCTATCTATCTATCTATCTATCTATCTATCTATCTATCTATCTGTCTGTCTATCTGTCTATCTATCTGTCTGTCTGTCTATCTATCTATCTGTCTGTCTGTCTGTCTGTCTGTCTGTCTGTCTGTCTCTCTCTCTCTATCTCTCTATCTATCTATCTATCTATCTATCTATCTATCTATCTATCTATCTATCTATCTATCTATCTATCTATCTATCTATCTATCTATCCTATCTATCTATCTATCTATCTATCTATCTATCTATCTATCTATCTATCTATCTATCTATCTATCTATCTATCTATCTATCTATCTATCTATCTATCTATCTATCTATCTATCTATCTATCTATCTATCTATCTATCTACATCTATCTATCTATCTATCTATCTATCTATCTATCTATCTATCTATCTATCTATCTATCTATCATGTGTGTGAAGGATATATTGGAGGGCGTTTGGCTCATACATGTCATGTGTAGAACTTACACCGGTTCTGTGCTCAGAATTCGCTATAAAGACACATCTCGTTCATACTCTGTGTGCTATTCAAAAGAACAAAAATATAATGGATGCCTTTTTAAATTTGAAGTGGTGATTAGTATAATAATTAGGTGAACCATTATAAATAGCTTGGGGGACCATTCATAGTTCTGGGATTTGATGGGGATCCAAGTCTAGCTGCATCACGGCAAATGCTTTACCTATTATCTCTCTTGTCCTAGAACCAGTATGCTATTGAGATCAAGACTTCTTAAATATCTTAAATCATTATAGAAAATTATTAGATGAGGAAAGTTTTATAGATAGCATTCTTGACCTGCTTTAGTTATCTACATACTGTATCACTTGTCTTCCAATTATTCACTGATTTGCTCTAGCTGGTGCTAGTAGCGTCCACATTCATTGGGAATGAGGTTCATTATTGTTACTTTTTTTTGGCATATCGAAATATACCATGGTAGTTTGCCAGGCTCTACTATGGTTCTGAGTTTTACATGAGTCAAACAACCCCAAACCAATCTTTCACAAGCTATTCATGGTAGTGTAATCAATTCATTCATTTTGTCCTAAAAAGCATGCCTCAGACCTTCATGTTTAATGGCATAGTAGTATTACATTGAATATGTGTTTATATATATAGATATAACATTGCTTCAATATTTCTTAGCTATATTATATAAAAGAATTTTTAAAATATGTCAAATGCTTTAAGTGTAATAAAATGTACTTATGTCTTAAAATGTTGTATATACATATATACATACACACATATATGTACATAGATCAACATAGGGTGATATACATATGTGTGTATATTATATATATATACTTTTTTTATAAATTTATCCGTCATGCCATTGGATATGTAGGTTGGTTCTCTCTTGGTTATTGTGAATAGAATCTCATCTGTAAAGACAAAAAAAAAATTTCTGAAGCAGTGTTTTATATATTATTGATAAATGGCTAAGGGTGGTATGCTGGATCATATGGTTTTATGGTTTGCCTTTTTTTAATAATCTATATTCTGCATTTCTAGGGATATCAATTTAGATTCTCAATTTAACTTAGTGAAGAATTGCACAAATTTCTACCAAAGATTTTTTAAAGCTTAATCTTTATATTTATTTAACCATCTTAAGGTTAAATAAATATAGTTGTCTAATACCAATTACAAGTGTAACATTGCAATTACCATTTCCCTTCTTTATCATATTAAATTTCCTAATGACCATCATAAATTATAGACAAAAAGAAGAAACAGAAATGCAAATTATAACATATATTATATGAAATACACAAGTTTCTACAAAACACTACCAGAAATAAGTACCTTTTAGTACATTTAAAGCATGTGACATGTTTTAAAAGTCATTTTATATAATATAGCTAAGAATTATTGAAGCATTTCCAATAAAGTAAAAACATGTAAAACGTGTAGTATTAAAGCTGTTGTAAGAGCTGTAAACTGAAAACTAACAATAATATTGGGAGAAAATATAAATAAATGAAATCATATCTGAAATTCAAAGAAAATGCAGCATTATCCCTATATCCAACCTAACTAAATTTACCTGAAGATGTAAAGCTATACAAATAAAACAAAATTCATCAGGACCTTCTATATGGTAAAAATTTAAGTGATAAATTTAAATTTACGTGGGCATGCTATTGATCTAGAAGAGCTAAATTAATTTTTTAAAAGAAAATTTTTCCTTTGACTTTCAGTATTATGTTATAAAATTAATATAAATTGATCAAAGAGAAGATAAATCATGAAACTACAATCACATGTATATTATTGTTAATCTATTTTAAAGTTACCCAGGAAACTTTTAAAGTTACCCAGGAAGTCTGAATAATTTAAGTATCCCTAAGGCAACTACTAATTTAAATAAAATAAACCTTAACCTGATGCTTTATACAAAATAGGTTTGCTGTTATTATAAACACACTATATATATTATTTTTTGGGGGATGTGGGTTCTCAGTTTGTCTGGTGTGCTCAGTTTGTCTGGGCCCCCTTAATTATTCTATGCCAACCCTGCACTGGTTCCGTGCAGCAGTCCTATGATGTGATCACTGCTGCCCCTTAGTAGCTGGGGATTCCAGGTCTACTGCAGCAACACTGTGGCCCTCCAGGGTCACCAGCAGTGGTTTTGGCTGTCAAGACTGCACTCAGGATGCTGCACGGGGGTCTTGTGGCTCTGCACATGGAATTCAGGGCATGCTGAGGATTGCACTGTTTCTGCTGTACTGTCTCCCAGCCCCTAGATATAATACTTTCATAAAAATTAGTATAAGTTTATTACAGCAATAATGTGGGGAGACTTCTTTATTTACATAGAATTCTAAACATTAAAACTAATAAATTGGGTTTTATTAAAATTAATTTGTTATTAAAAGAAACTATCCTATTCCTACTAGAACAATCTATTATATAATTTGTAATTAGTGCATAGTACATTTTTATATTTGACTGTGAAGTCTTACACTAATATGAATTTATTCACATGGGAGTTGATAAGGTGTGTAATATTCTTACAGTGGAATGCTACTCAGAACTAAAAGGAATAAAAAGTATACAATATAGAGTTGTATAACAACATTAATGGATCCCTAAAATATGCTTAAGGGGTGGAGACCACAATGGGCACCTGCTATATAATTTTTTAAATTTTTTTTATTATACCACAGTGAAACATACAATTACAAAGGTGTTCATAATTGGTTCTTGGTAATACAGTGTTCCAGCACCCATCCCTCCACCAGTGCCCAGTTTCCCACCACCAATGTACCCCCTCCCCCCCCCGCCCCCAGGCCGCCTTAATAGCAGGTACCCCAGTTTCCTCTCTTTCTCTCTATCTCTCTCTGTCTCTACATCTCTCTCTCCTTTTTAATTTTTTATTATACCACGGTGAAACATATAATTACAAAGGTGTTCATAATTGGTTCTTTGTAATACAGATACCAGCACCCATCCCTCCACCAGTGCCCCATTTTCACCACCAATGTACCCCACCCCCCCCGCCCACCCCCCATGCTGCCTTAATAGCAGGTAACCCAGTTTCCTCTCTTTCTCTCTCTGTCTCTCTCTGTCTCTGCATCTCTCTCCCCTCTTATTTTACACATTGTGGCTAGCCCTGCAGGTATTTAGAGTTTATCAATTAAGTCTCTTTGTGTATATTCAATGGTGAGTTTTAATCTGCCATTACCATTTCCCACATTTAGTAAAACACTGGTATCTATTTATGTTGTATTAATGAATGCAGTCATTCTATATCTGTCCTTTTCCTTCTGACTAATTTCACTCAGCATGATAGTCTCCATGTCCATCCATTTGCAGGAAATTTCATAATTTCACTTTTCTGACAGCCACATAGTATTCCATAGTGTAGATGAACCACAGTTTCTTTAGCCAGTCCTCTGTTCTCGGGCATTTAGGTTGTTTCAGATTCTAGCTATAGTGAATAGCGCAGAGATGAATAAAGAAGTACAGATAGTGTTTCTGCTATGTGTTTTCGGTCTCTAGGTATTTCCCAGGAGTGCTATTGCTGGGTCAAATGGGAGCTCAATATCTAGTTTTCGGAGGAATGCCCATATTGTTTTCCAAAAGGGCTGGACTAGCCGGCACTCCCACCAACAGTGGATCAGAGTCCCTTTTCCCCCACATCCATGCCAGCACCGGTTGTTCTTGCTGTTTTGGATGTGTGCCAGTCTCTGTGGTGTGAGATGGTACCTCAGTGTTGTTTTGATTTGCATCTCCCTGAGATTAAAGATGAAGAACACTTTTTTCATATGCCTTTTGGCCATTCGATTTCTTTTTGGAAGCTTCTGTTCATTTCTTCTCCCCATTTTTTATGGGGTTGGCTGTTTTTCTTGTGGAGTGCTACCAGTGCCTGATATTCCTGGTATAATTTACATTGACAAAGTTTTCTTCCACATAGATATGATATTTATTTTGAATTTTCTGAGACCTTTGGACTCCAAAATAATTATTTTGCACAGTTCCATCACATTGTAACCTGATATCAGTGATAAGAAAAAATGCAAATTAGTACATCTATATATTGATAAAACTATTTAAAAAATTAGTACTAACATGATCTAGAGCTCACCAAGTCCTATAGTATGACTTATTTACCCTGAAGCTCTAGATCAGGTAACATTATAGTGATAGAACTCGAGTACTGGTAGTATTTTGAATGGAGACATTAGAACTAGTCAAGGGGCAGGAAAGGCAGAATTTTCTTGTAGAAGCAAATGTCTTTTATCTAGATTGAATAGTTGTTAAACAGTGTACATTTGTCAAAGACCATGTTGAAATAAGAGCATGTAGGGAAACATCACAGAAGATGCAATAATAACAAAGTATTTTGTATTAGCGGAGTAACAAGTAAAAGACAGAAAAAGTTATCTAAATCTTAAAAGATTAAGTAGTATTAAGGAACCGGTAATGTTGTCTGAACATTCTGAAGTATTCAATGGCATATTACATACCATATGTGTGAACACCATATATACAATATTAATAAATAAATTTTTCATTTCAAAGACTGAATTTCAGGTTTATGGTATAGGTAATTCTATGAGTGAATATTAAATTAGGGATAAATGCTTCTAATCTGAATTTTCTAATTTCTGGTTTCTTACTTCTGCTTAGAAACCCAACAGAAAACCTGCGACTGTTTCTATCAAACATTTCCAAGCAAGGAAGAATGTTCAGTAAAGATTAAAAAGAAATGTGTAGAAAATGGGTTTTATATTCCTTGATTTCTTGTCTATATTTAGTATATTAAGGGATTAGCATAGAATTGACCAAATTTACCAGATTGGGAAGGGTATCTTTGGAAAGAGTGCTGACACACCTTCCTGTAAAGTGGTGCTTTCTCACATATGCTTAAAGGCTTCAGTGAGGCGAGCCAACGGATATCAGCCATGTTTCCAGTATTTGAGAGCTACAGTGAAAACAGTTTTTGATTCACATTAGCGAAACTTAGAGGTTAGTAGGTATGGCTCCTTAGTAGCTCTGATAGCAGAGCAATGAAGCACAGTGTCCTTGCGAATAATTTATGTACCTATTTTGGCTCAGGGGTAATCCTTTTTTTTTCACAGCAAGAAAATGCAGTACTTTGTTAAACAGCTTAAAATAACTGACATCCTTTGGACCAACTTAAACATGCAGTTCAAGAGAAAGAGGTAATCCTTTAACAGAACATTTTAAATAGCTGCTTAGCCAAAGATTAATTAACACAGAGGATAAACCAACAGCAGAAGAGCGTCCAGCAACGGAAAGTCTCCGAAAACCCATAACTAAGAGCAAGAAAGGGGAATATGTAATAGATTATCATTGACCAACTGAAGAGGAAATAAGAAGCAAATTACATCTGTTTCAAACAAAGAGATTGTTTGGCTCTTTAAATCCTTCTGTGCCTATTTCAGTCTTAAAAGATTGAGACACAGTGCATGTGGTGGGGAAACAGATTTGGTGGTTCAATGGAAAAATTAAAAATAACTGGTCAGATGGCTTTTTACACTGTGGCATTGAGCCTGAAAACAGATCCAATTGGAAATTTTAAGATGTGTAGGCTGAAGACAGTTTAAAATATTTTGCCCAATTCCAAATATCTGTGATATATAGGTTGGGAATAACCTCTTTGAGAATCAGTCATTTTTCAAATAAATCTATTCTTTAAACCCTCTTGTCTTTCTAGATTTATGTGCTACTAAACCTGTCCTAGTATCATCTAAGCTTCCCTACAGCTCTAGTATTCTCTTTCTTACTATTATGTTAGCCTTCAGATCTAATAGTTCGTTTGCTGCTCTTTGGGCTCACCTTATACTCACTTGTTTTGTTCTTTTGCCATTATGCCTGGGTTCTATTAAAATACTTTCCCTTTTACCATTTAAGATGGTAATTTCCTTTTTATCATATTGAAATCTTACATGTCTCAAATTTTAAAAAAAATGATCTGAAATACCACATTCACCTCCTTTAAGTAGGATTTTCTAATTTCAGTTTGAATTTTTTTCCTTCTTTGACACTTCTTTTTTATTATCACATTTTATCCTACTTTATACTGTAATTATTGCTTTCACTTTAGTTTGATCTTTAGCATTGATTTCTAGTAAACAGCATGCACATATTTGTTTTAAATTATTAAATAAATGTGTTCTTTACAAAAAAACTCCAAAAATATGATATTAAAGACTAGCATTCAATTTTATTTATTTTTTATTTTTTAATAAAATTATTATACCACCTTGAGACACACAATTACAAAGGTGTTCATAATAGGTTCTTGGTAATTCCAGCACCCCTCCCTCCACCAGTGTCCCATCATCACCACCAATGTACCCCACCCCCTCCGCCCACCCACAGGCTGCCTCAATAGCAGGTACCCCTGTTTCCCTCTATTTCTCTCTGTCTTTGTATCTCTCTCTTATTTTACACATTGTGGCTAGCCCTGCAGATATTTAGAGTTTATCACTTAAGTCTCTTTGTGTATATTCAATGGTGAGTTTTAATCTGCCATTACCATTTCCCACATTGAGTAAAACACTGGTATCTATTTATATCCTATTAATGAATGCAGTCATTCTATATCTATCCTTTTCCTTCTGACTAATTTCACTCAGCCTGATAGTCTCCATGTCCATCCATTTGCAGGTAAATTTCATAATTTCATCATTTCTGACAGCTGCATAGTATTCCATAGTGTAGATGAACCACAGTTTCTTTACAGTCCTCTGTTCTCGGGCATTTACGTTGTTTCCAGATTCTAGCTATAGTGAATAGTGCAGAGATGAATAAAGAAGTACAGGTAGTGTTTCTGCTATGTGTTTTTCGGTCTCTCGGGTATATTCCCAGGAGTGCTATTGCTGGAGCAAATGGGAGCTCAATATCTAGTTTTCGGAGGAATGCCCATATTGTTTTCCAAAAGGGCTGGACCAGTCGGCACTCCCACCAGCAGTGGATGAGAGCCCCTTTTTTCCCCACATCCACGCCAGCACCGGTTGTTCTTGCTGTTTTGGATGTGTGCCACTCTCTGTGGTATGAGATGGTACCTCATTGTTGTTTTGATTTGCATCTCCCTGATGATTAAAGATGAAGAGCACTTTTTTCATATGCCTTTTGGCCATTCGAAGTTCTTCTTTTTGGAAGCTTCTGTTCATTTCTTCTCCCCAATTTTTGATGGGGTTGGCTGTTTTTTTCTTGTGAAGTGCTACCAGTGCCTGATATATCCTGGATATTAACCCCTTGTCAGATGGGTATTGGGTGAATATCCTTTCCCACTCTGTGGATTGTCTTTGTATCTTGGTCACCGTTTCTTTTTGAGGTGCAGAAGCTTTTCAGTTTTATATAATCCCAATTGTTTATTTTTGCTTCCATTTGCTTGGTCAGTGGTGTGTTGTCTTTAAAGATACTTTTAGTTTCGATGTCGTAGAGCGTTTCTCCTATGTTTTCTTTGATGTACCTTATAGATTCATGTCTGATGTTGAGATCTATAATCCATTTTGATCTGACTTTTGTGCATGGTGTTAGAAGGAGGTCTAAGTTCATTTTTTTACATGTAGCTGCCCAGTTTTCCCAGCACCATTTGTTGAAGAGGCTTATTTTCCTCCACTTAATATTTTTTTGCTCCTTTATCGAAGATTAAGTGGTTGTATATTTGAGAGTGTGTTTCAGGATATTCAGTTCTATTCCATAGGTCTACGGGTCTGTCTCTATACCAATACCACACTGTCTTAATTACAACCGCTCTGTAGTAGAGCTTGAGGTTGGAGAAAGGGATACCTCCCATCTTCTTTTTCCCCAGGATTGCTATTCTTGAGGGTTTATTATTCCATTCAAATTTCAGAAGTGTTTGTCCAATTTCTTTGAAGAACATCATGGGTATCTTTATAGGGACCGCATTGAATCTGTATAAAGCTCTAGGGAGTATTACCATTTTGATAATGTTAATCCTTCCAATCCATGAGCAGGGAATGTGTCTCCATTTCCTCAGGTCTTCTTTTATTTCCTGAAGTAACGTTTTATAGTTTTATTTGTAGAGATCCTTTACATTCTTTGTCAAACTGATTCCTAGGTATTTTGATTTTCTGCAGCACAATTGTGAATGGGATAGTTTCTTTAATGTCCCTTTCTTCTCTTTCGCTGTTTGCATATAGGAAGGCCATTGACTTTTGGGTATTGATTTTGTACCCTGCCACTCTACTATAGGAAATTATTTCTAGGAACCTCTTGGTAGGGAGTTTCGGTTTTTCCAGGTATAATATCATGTCATCTGCAAATAGTGATAACTTGGCTTCTTCCCTTCCTATCCGGATAGCATCCAATTTTAATTTGGAAATTCATTTTCATCATTTTCAACTATACAACATCAACATCCAATTTTTATTTTCCTTTTCTGCATTTGTTGAATTATTAGAGTTAAAAAGGTTTGTGATAATTCATTGACTTAATTTTGAGGCATAAAATTGCACATGCCATAGTGTGATTAATCAAAAATATTAATACTTTTCTTCTCATATTTTATATTGTTTCTTTTTATCCATATTTTTTCTACCATTCACATATTTATTTGTGTGCATATAATATTTATTTTTGAAAATACAAAACTATAGATAACTTATTAACACTCATTCATAATTGAAAATTCTCATGCCAAAATTGGATGTTTTCAGTTCAGGTTTTAGCTATAAAATATGTCGCATGACAGTATTACAAAAAGAGTTGGAACGATCACTGTGGACAAGAGCTGAAAACAGGTAAATGAATATACATGCAAAGTTAATAAAGGATATACATGTTGGCCTTATCTGTATCTTTTGCAAACCATAAAGCCCAAAAGTAAAAGGAGCGGGGTTGGGGGAGGAGAGACAGAGACAGACACAGAGAAGTAGAAAAGTGCCTGCCACAAAGACAGGTGGGATGGGGTCTGAGAAATTGGGAACATTGGTGGTAGGAAATAAACACTGCGAATTGACAGATGTTGGAAATTGTATGAGGGAAACTAAATCATGACCAACTTTGTAGCTGTGCTTCAATTAAACACAATTACAAAGTTATCAATGATTTGGTAAAAAAAATAGAACAAATGCAAAAATAAAAATGATGCATGATTTATTGTATTTTTATTATGTGGAAATATTCCTTGAGTATAGATGCAAAGTTATAGTTACTATTTTTTTAAAATTTTTTTATACCATGTGAGATATACAATTACAAGGATGTTCGCAATTGGGTCTCTGCCATACAATTTTCTAGCACCCGTCCCTCCGCCAGTGCCAAATTCTCATCACCCATATCCCAAACAGGCCCCCCCACCACTCAAACCCTGCCTGCCCCTATTGCAGGCACATTTTACTTCTCTGTCTCTTTGTCTCTGTCCGCTGTGTTTCACTCTCTCTCTTCTGTTACACTTTGTGGTATGCCCTACAGATACTAACAATGCATGATGTCTCTATGTGAACATTCAATAGTGAGTTCTAGTGTGACATCATAATTCCTCATTCCCCAAAACCTCTCCAGTTTGTTGCAACTAGAATGATTATTACAGTGTATAAATGAGAAAGATCTTGGTAAGGACCTGGTGCTAAAATGCGTTATAGTCTAAAAATTCCCGAGCGGCCACGAGTGACAGTGCACCACGCAGTGTGGAACTGGAGTGTCTGTCTTCTGGAGGTTGGCTGTGGTGGCTGGAAGCTCAGGGCCACGTCCACCAACCCGAGTCTGGTGGAATGGGTGGAGGGGCCCAAATCCCCCACCTCCGAGTCTGGCCAGCGTGGCCACCTGCATGCTGAGCAAGCCCTAGGAGCTATGTGGACATGACTAGGGGCTGGCCGAGCCTTTTGCCGTTCACCCAGGAACTCCATGAGTCACTCCACATGAGGCTGAGATGTGCAGCTGTGGATCTGGAGGGTCTAAAGTTACTATTTTAAAGCCTGTAAATACTAAAATGTCATTAGAAACTATTCACCACATCTTTACATCCAATTCCTCAAACTTCTGTACCGGTAATTGATCCTTTTTTGTTGTTAGTTTATCACTGGGTGGAAAAAATGAAATCCATAATTGTTTCATTAACATTTTTCAGACGATGGATAAATCTGAGTATCTTCAATTACACGTATACATATTTTTCTATTCATTTCCTTTTTGATTAATTTTACCAATGTTATAAGGATTATCTTTCATTGTCATTTCTGGGGTATCATCAAATATAGATATCCAGTGATTAAAGCCATCAAGTCATATAGAAACTATCCTAGGGTGTTTTTGGGGCCTATAGGGTATATACCCAGAAATCATATTACTGGTCAAATGGGAGCTCAAGTTTTAGTTATTTGACGATAGTTCATATTGTTTTCCAAAAAGCTGGACCAGTTGGCTTTTCCACCAGCAACGAATGAGATTCTCTTTCTTCCCAGATATGTGCCATCATTGACTGTTCTTTTTGTTAATGTGTACTAGTCACTGTGATGTGATATCATATCATATTGTTGCTTTGATTTTAATCTCCCCAATGATTAGTGACAAAGACACTTTTAATATACCTTTGGGTCATTTGCATTGCTTCTTTGGGGAAGTTTCTGTTCATTTCTTCTCATTTTTTGATGGGGCTGGATTTTTTTCTTGTAAAAGTCTACCATTGCCTTGTATATCTTTTATAATAATCCATTATCAGATGGGTATTGGGTGAATGATTTTTTTTTCGTTCCATGGGATGTCTTTGTAGCTTGGTCACTCTTTCTTCTGAGAGGCAGAGTCTTCTCAGTTGCATGTAGTCCCATTTCTTTATCTTTGCTTCGCTTGACTGATGTGTGTTGTTTCATCTTTGAAGATGCCATTAGATTCCATGTTATGGAGGGTTTGCCTATGTTTTCCTTCATGTACCTTATGGACTTTAGGCCTTTGTTGAGAACTTTATTCTATAGATCTGTCTTTTGTGCATGGTGTAAGATGTCTGAATTCTATTTTTTTTTACATGTAGCTGTCCAATTTGCCCAGAACCACTTGTTAAAGAGGCTTTCCTTCACATTTCTTGTGCCCTTAAAAAATTAGGTGATCGCATATTTAACAGTGTCTCCCAGGATATTCAGCTCTACTTTATTGATCTGTGAGTCAGTCTTCATACCAACACCATGCTGTTTTAGTTACTACACCTTTGTAGTAGTTTGAATTTGGGGACATGATGCCTCTCATATTTTTCCTGAAGATTGATTTAGTTATTCACAGATATTAGTTGCTCCATATAAATTTCAGGAATAGTTGATCAATTTCTTTGTAAAACATCATGGGTTCTATAATCATTTCAGTACTATTCACAATAGTCAGAATCTAGAAACAACCAGAGTCCCCAAGAACAGAAGACTGGATAAAGAAACTATGGCACATCTACACAATGGGATAGTATGCATCTGTTAGGAAAATGAAATCTTAAAATTTGTCTATTGATTTCACTTAGTAGGATACTGAGTGAAATTAGATACTGAGTGAAATGCGTTAGAAGGAGAATAACAGCTATAGAGCAACTGCATTCATTTGTGGTATATATACAAAAAAGTATGAGACTAATATCAAGGCCAGCTGAAACAAAGGTCCAGAAGGACTTGTTAATGGTTAGAATTTACCACAAGTGTATTTGGAGGGGTGTGCAGAGGATCATTAAGAGAGAGAAGAGAGTAGTGTGACAGAAATAGTTGGAAATGGTCAGACTGGACTAAAACTGAGTACTGAAAGTAGGATAAAGAGATATGCATGATAACCCTTCAGAGTCTGCCTTGTAAAACACAGTACGCAAGGGGAGAGAGATAGAGAGGTAGAGACAGAGACAGAGACAGACAGAGAGAAAGAGAGAGAGAGAGAGAGAGAGAGAGAGAGGGAGACAAAAGCCACAGACAAGGGTGGTGGGAGGGAAACTGGGGGCATTGGTGCTAGGAAACGTACACTGGTGGAGATTCAAGACAGTGCTGGAATACTGTGTGCTTGAAACTCAATCATGAACAACTTTGTGAGGGTCTATGTCATGGTGATTCAATAATTAAAAAAATAAATTAAAAGAAAATATCTGTGGTATTTTGGTTATCATTAGGTGGAAGTATAGAATATAGTAAGGAAAATTAGAGATTTAGCAATATTTTCTTACTATCTATGACTAAAAATTCTGTTATTCAAACATATTTTTATTTTAATACTTAACATAATGCTATCATATTATTTGATACTCTTGATTATTGTAATTGTATGAAGTACTATATATTTTGGATCTAATGCTTCCATAATTTGAAAAATGTTACTTTTATTTATTTACAAAATATAAATGGCTTAAATAAACAAACTTTAAGTGTAAAAAAGACTCTTTAGGAATCATACATTTCACTCAAAAATAATAAAGAATAGAACTTTGTAATTTTGCATGAGCAAACTTTATCATTGTATAATTTTCACTGTGACCTGATTTAAAATTAAATTGTGGTTGGAAGCATTCTACAGTTTTTGTATT
Source organism: Cryptotis parvus (assembly GCA_021461705.1). Lineage (NCBI taxonomy): Eukaryota > Metazoa > Chordata > Mammalia > Eulipotyphla > Soricidae > Cryptotis > Cryptotis parvus. Next base: position 27,255 of record JAJIBD010020901.1, read on the forward strand.
ATAGCTGGCTCTGATGATTCAATATGGCACAGTAATAAAGAAAGGTAATATTCTCAAACCTCCTTTTGCCTCATTACATATATATGATAAATTTATGATTAAATTCAATAATCATGAGAAGATACTTTTAAAAATTGAAAAAAGTAATCTTTAAATATTAAAAAAATTAGTCACTGAGATTTACAATGTTGCTAGTAATAGAGTTTTACCGATGCAATGTTTCAACTTTAAACCATCAACGTCAGTGTCCTATCTAGCATCTCAAGCTTTCTTCCTATTCCTGGCCTGCTTCCTTAAGATACTTGTTTTTGGTTTAATTATTATAGTGTGGGTAATATATTAACTACCGTGTGACCTCTAATGACATTGATAGAAACACTTAACTTCTACTACCTTTGAAGTTCACAAGTCCACTGAGCAATGCCTCTATGTAGCATCTTCTTACTCCTCATGTAGTGCTAGTTCTTCTGTTGTCAGAGAACCACGAGGTTCATGGTACCAGAAATCAGATCTAGCACTCCTGCAGGCGAAGCATCATTTCAACCCCTTGAGCTAATCCTCTTGAATTTTGATGACTACTTGAGAAAATTATTGTAGCCGTAATATTGTCTTTTTGACTTTTTTTTTATTGTGGAAGGCAAAAGATTTAATTTCAGATTGTGGCACAACTAACTTCCTTACAGTGAAGGAGAATTCTCAGGAGGGGCTAAGCATTATTTTTTTTGGACAAGGGATTTTAAAAATATTCTAGTTGGGGAATAAGATTTGCCTAATTTTATTGGGATTCTCATAAACAAAATGAGCTCAGAGTAAAAGGTCAAAACTTTTCATATACAACTTCACTAAGTATATTGAATTATTGATTCGTCTTTTGCAGTTCACTAATGAAAGCTTAGTTACTTATGGGATAGAAAATTTCAAAATACATAAAAGCTGTATTGTACTAACTTGAAGTCTGGAATGATTTAAAATATTTCCTTTGATATGATTTCCAAAGCCTAATAAAGTAAAGTAATATTTCAGAAAGAGAACCTGGTTGGTTGTGATATGTTGAACTTTTTATAACTAGCCTAAGTTTAAACTGTGTAAAGGAGTATGAGATCAAAAGCTTTAATTACTTCAGATTTTCTGCCTTAATTTTTTTGGGAGAATGATTGGTATTTTATTGAAAACAATATAGGTATATATATTTCAAGACAAAATCATATATTTAGTTAGATATATTGATCACCTTAAAGAAAAGGATCTTATATTTTTATGTTATAAAATTTAATTTATTTTCTTCTTTTTTTTTTGATTTGTCAAAGTATTTTAGAGATAGGTGGATAGGTCTGGGTTAAAAAAAATAAAGAATAAACAATACAAAACCTAATCCTCACAGATATTCAGAAGAACAAACCATAATAATAAAGCATATTAAGTGATTTTTTTAAAAAGATAAGCATATTATTCAATTGAATATATTGAATCTATAGCAAAGGGTTACTTTCCTTTTCTTTGTACTCTTGACAGAGCACAACATTCTCAAATTCCTTCCTTTTCTGAGGTGTAAAAGTTTATTAATTTTCCATGTGACAAATTATATTTCATTTATTTATTTATTTATTTATTTATTTATTTATTTATTTATTTTTTTTTTTTTTTTTTTTTTTTGCTTTTTGGGTCACACCCGGCGATGTCTCAGGATTACTCCTGGTTCTGCACCAGGAATTACTCCTGGCAGCTCAGGGGGACCAGACGCCCGGGGGCCCGGGCCCGGCGCGGCCAAGCCAGCCCCACCGCTGGGCTACGCCCCGGCCCCAGGAGTTATTCTTGACTCTGCACTCAGGAATTACTCCTGGCGGTGCTTGGGAGACCATAGGAATGCAAGGGATTGAACCGGGTAGACAGCTTGTAAGACAAATCTCTTCCTCACTGTACTATTATTGCTCAGGCCCCCAAATTGTGTGTTTTAGAGAAATAACTAGCAATTGGTTATACCCAAGAGAGCAAATTTTTAGAAAATGATTTGACTTCGTAAAATATTCTTTTAAAACTTGGGGGGTGGGGGTAAGGGAGTTTTTGGGCCACACACTCTCCTTGCTCAGAGCTTACCCCTGACTGATTTTTATTCCAATGGTGGTGAGGAAACCACTGTCAAGGATTTCAGCCATGTGAAAGCCAGAGTCAGCCATGTGAAAGACAAATACTGTAATACCTATACTATTGGTCTATGTCTTGTAAATTATTCTTTGTTTGATAATAATAAACTAGTCTCCCTATTTGTATTTTTAATCATTTATGAATGTATTACTGTACTGATTGCACTTACACAAATGGAAATAATTTCCCTTGAGGAAATCAAACTATGATTCTAGAGTAGGATTTCTCCAGAGTCTGTTTACTGAAACCTTATCATCTGTAACAGTGGTAACACAAGAGACATTCACTCTTGAGCAGAATCACCAGGAGAGTTTGTTAAGCTGTAAAATGTGGGGCCCTCTTTCAGGACTAAGTGTTGTAAGTGATGGTGGCTTAATGATTCACATATCTGACAGCTCCCAACTGATGCAGAGAACAGCAAGTTTCATTAGTTTACATATCTTGCTTGTACTCAGGTACCGAGTTTGATTCCTCCTCTCATTGTGCTTGAGACTAAGTGCTTGTAAACCAATTGGTTTGTAATTTGTTTATGTTAATATTTAGAGACAATATATCATAATCCAGTCTTTAGGAATTAATGTAAAGTGCAGAATATTTTTTATTCCAGTCATAGAGGTTGTGTTAATCTTTCAAAAATCTCTTTCAAGTGCATGAGTCTTCTTTTATTTATAGTCTTCTTTAAAATATTTTATTTATTTCCAAGTAAAAATCTTCCAACATGGTTTTTGCCCCATATGCCTCTTTTATTAGATTTAATACATTTGGAAAATTTTATTATCTTTCAAGCACTTTTTACTACACCATTCCCTCCTATGAAAAGTAGCATATGACTGTCTTGAAAATGTTAGTGTCATTTTAATTATAATTATACTTAAATTATTGGTTTCTAAGGGTTAGAAACATTTCCAGGCTATTTGGAAATAGCTTGATCTTAAATCTTGGATAATAATATACATACCTTCACCTTTCAAATATATTTCAGGATTGGTAACTGTTCAGATTCTCTCCACCTGAGCAGTCATCCCTAGGAATTTAGATAATTGTTGACAAATCAAACTAAAATTTTGAAATGTGGATGAAAAACAAACCACCTAGTCCTGGGTATAAAATTTACTATTTGTCCACTTTGCCTTCTACTACCAGCTCTTTAATATTCTCTAGTGCTACTGGGTTTGGATTTTCTACCACTCTTCTAAATCATGTGCCTCATATGAAGTTCTTGCCTATGAATTTTCTCCTGCATTGTATCAATTTTTGCTTATTTTCAGGGAAGTGGGGGAACACCCAATTGGCACTCATGGAATCTAGGACTACTCCTGGAAATTTTCTGACAAACTGGCAACTTCCTGTTAGGGCGAAACAATGTGGCCCTATGATGCAAGGGAATATCAAGGTCACCCAGAATTCTGAGGTAAACTCCAGGGCTACACCCCATCATGCTTACTGGATTTGTTGTGCTGGGAATCAAACTGCGCTATACCCTCCACCCATTTTTCGCTTTGCAAATCTCCAAGTTCCACCCTTCCTTTAAACTGTTCTCTGGATTCTGTTGAGTTTTTCCTAATTCTTTTTCAAATTCTTAAAAAATTTTTGCAGACTTCTCATATAATATCACAAGATATAACATCCTAAATATTACTTTCTAATTGTAATTTTAGAATTGATACAGTAGGTTGAGGTGCAGAGTGCTAGGTCACTGTAAATCTCTGTCTGTCCCTGGAAAGGTATACAATCAGGAGATAAAATGGGATGGCTAAGGGTGGGATTTGCTGCAGATAACCCCCACCCCTTGCAGCCCCCCCAATGCAGGCTCAGATGAAATCCTCTAACTCCTCAGTTTTAGATCACCCATTCCAGGAACCCACCGCTCTTTCCATGGGACCTCCAGGTCAGGTAGGGCTATATGTGCCTGGTCTGCTGTTAGTACAGGCCAGCATCTCAGGGCCAGACATGGGGAAGAATCCAGACAGGACCTGGAGGACGTCATGAGAGGTTGAACTAATGAAACCAGGACTCTCACCCATGTGCGCATTGCCGTGACTGGAGAGTAGAAAACCTGGGACTTAATAATAGGAACTACTGAGGCACAGCTGGGAAGGCACAGTGACACTAAGAGCATAGTGGTGGCCGTGGGCACCTTTGGGAAAGCATGTAAAATCGAGAAGCAGCTCAGGGACAGGTCTTGGCTATCGTTCTCGGGAGGTGAGTAGACTCCCTGGGCGGGGAAAGTCTTGAAAGGTAATGGAGAAGCCTGGACATCTGGGGAGGGACCTGTAAATATCTGTACAATAAACTACTTTTAAATCTTCAGAGACTTGTATATGATCTTTCATACAATTCTCAAGAATGCACCAGAACAGGAAAATCTATTTTCACATTAACAGAATTATACTAATACTCAATGCATTATAAGTTTGTAGGCTAGAACTTCTGTGACTCTTACAGTAGATACTATACTTAATAATAATGTTAGGTAATTAGAGAAAAGGACATAGAAAACAGAGAAGCAATGACTCAGAATCCAGTTAAAAAAATGACGGAGCCAAAATCATAGTTGTTTGCATTTAAAATTAATCATGTTAGTGCTTTAAACTAGATGAAGACCTAAAGAGAAAAGTCTGCGGCCTTTTCTTTTTTACTGTCTTGAGTATGGGTTAGTGTTACTTGAATTATCACTCAGGTATCCAGATGTTCAGTAGGTAAAAACATGATGCAGCTATAGTGTTTTACTGCAACCATCCCCCATAACTTTGTTAGGCTAAAATAATAATTAAAAATTATGAATATTCCCTATGACTTTCTTATAGTAAAATGAAGTGCTTTAGTTAAAATATGCCATTTATTTGTTTTATAGCTTCCTTTTGATCATGAACCTATTATATCTATTATTTTAAATGAATATTATTTTATTATTTACATTCTCAAAGATTTTTTCAGTGTTCTAATGATATAGGCTTAACATAAACTCATGAGTAAATTTTAAGATCTTAATGATTTTTTCTACTAAATTTTTCTTTCCCATGTTTGTCCAATTTAAAGTTGACTCTTTATATTTTTAATTAGTATGTTCATTATAAATCCTCTCTAATGATTTTTCTATGTAAAATTTAGTTTCATTCATGGTGATTATTAATTGAATATCTTTATTTTATCTTATTAAGATGTGAGAAACAAGAGGACTAAATAAGAGAAAAATAAGGTAACAGGTTAGCATAACATTTCAGTAGTTTTTTGGCAACTGGTTTAAACTAGTTTTTGACAAACTAAATTAGCTGGCCAAAGAAAGAAGCAAGTCATAGTAAATTAGCTGGCCAAAGAAAGGAGCAAATCATAAATTAGTTGTGTGCACTTTTTCTTGGCAATTAACTATAAAGTAGAAAGCCCAATTGCCACAATATAGTATATCTGAAAATATGGGAAGGAAGTGACAGCAAGAGGGAAAGCAACCTCTATTTTCCAAATAGAGGGTTGTAGGAGAATCGACAGCTACCACTTAAAAAAAGCATCTAGCTCTGCATGCCAAACAGTTGCAACTTTGCTAGAAACCAAGATGATCAGTTTGACTTAATGGCCTAATTCATATTCTTTCTGAATCTTGACTTTTTAAGTGAGTATTTGTCACTCCCAATCAGAGCTCTTAGTCCAATGAGGACTATGAAAAATTGCTATGATAGTTCTGCTGGATTTGCCTCATAAGCTAATATGTGAAAGCCTCTTCTATTTAAGATCATCATAAATAGGGACTATGTCATAGTACATCTTTGGCAATAAATAAGGCATTTTTTAAATATAATGAGAAAGACTTAATTATTTTTTTATTGATCATTTAAGTGTTTCAGATATGTTTGGATTTTTAAGTGGACTTCTGTATGTAACTCTTGGCTTCTCTGAACAGTTGTGTCCCTTGAGCAAACATGGTGAGAAAAATCACTTTCACCATCACTACAGCACCCTCGACAAAATTTGCTGCACACTATACAAGAGAGATTTCTAATACCTGCCACTATGCCAATGCTTTTGGACTTAATTTTAATGAAACATCTTTTATGCAAGTCTCATATGCTCAGATTCGATTTTCTTGATACAGCTGCTATGTGGTATTAATTCAAGTTCCAACAAGTTTCCCGTTAAGTGCATTTTACATAAACACTATGTAATTTATTGCTTCCTATGAAGCTCTTCTGATATTTCCTTTGTGGTGGCTGTGTTTCCTGAAAGGACATGTACATATAATGAAGGGAAAAACTAAAATGTTTTGCTTGTGGCCCACCCCTCTTCAGTTCAAGCAAAACATATTATCTTCAGATACAGCGAGCCCTGGAAGTTCCCAAATACTGCCAGGAGTGGCTCTGTTGGTCCCTGATCATTTCCAGGTTGTTCTGAGTGATCCCAGCATTCTGGGGAAGAGCCCCACATCCTCTGATGAACTAAGAGCCTCTGGCACCCTGAACATTACCTAGGAAGGTCCTCTCACCCTCAACAATATATGATAAAGGGGGAAAACAGGGCTATAGGACCCTGAGACTCCCTTTTCTTGTTTTGAATGTTTATTTTCTCAGTAGTAGGACTGGGAAAATATTCTAAGTTATTTTCAGATCTGGAAGTCCTTTGATTCTATGACTTCATAAATATGAAGGTATCTGAATATTAAAACTTAGGTTTAAAATCATATTTGTTCAGCCAAAGAAAATGATTAACTCATGAATATAGAAGAATGACCTGAAAGACAAGTGTTTTTTTTTTTTTTTTCAGAAGTCTTAACTACTTAGTTTGAAATTCAAGTAAAATTTATGTTGAATTCATTTAATAAATGTTCTTGCAAAGTTGTTACAAAGCAAACACATTAAGATAATCCAATTAATAGGATTTTTAATTATTTATATGGTGTATATAGTAAGAGCCTCTGTTCATATGCATATAATAAATTTGCTTATATTTTTAAATGAACTGCATTACAGGGATTGAAAGGAGTCGATTTAAATAAAAATGTTTTCCAAGGGCCATCTCAAAAAACTATCTTTACAAAAAGCAATTTGACTCATTAACCTAGCATTAGATTTGATTGAGAGGCTTAATCATGAAAATACAGTTGCCAAACATTTATATTTGTACAGGCTCACATTCACTAATATCTCTTTTTTGTTTTTCTCAATTGTTTGAGGACTTTACCAAGTGGTGCTCATAGTTTAATCCTGACTCTGAATTCAGGTGTAATTCCTAGTAGTGCTTAGAGGTGCTCAGGATAGATCCCAAGATGGCCATATTTAGGGCAAACTCTCTGCCCACTGTACTATCTCTCCCCTACAATTATTAACCTCTTACCTTTGTCTCTTTCTCTGTATTGTTCTTCTAAACTTGCTAGAGCAACGGGCTGCAGACTGGAAGGTTTGCATAGATCACACTATACAGTACATAATTTCTCACAGCTCTGAGCCTAAGTTTATGATTATGGTTATAGATTATTTAGTTTGGAGACTCACTTTCAAGACTGTAGCAGGACTGCTTTTCTCTGTTTCCTGTACATGTGAAATGGAACATATAATGAAAATAAAAACACACTTGTGCTTTTTTGGTCACAAGGAGACCAATGCTCTTAGAACAGGAGCAGATCTCTGATTAGACCATTTATGACCTCATTTAATGTTAATTATTTCCCTAAAGGTAGCATCGATAATATAGCAACAATGGGAATTAGGGCTTCAATGTATGCACTTTGGTGTGGGCATAGACTTCAGTCTATAATGCCTCTTTTATTTCTTCTCTCTTGGAAAATAGTCTTATACTCAGGATTAATTTTCCGTTGTAGTTATATATGATATCTCTTCCATCTGACTTTATCACTGTTGAGTTGAGCTAGGCTATATTACACATTCCATCTGTATGGTACTATTTAAGATTGTAGGTTCACTACTAGTAAGGGTGTAAGGAGCCTAAATTTACTTTTTTTCTAAAGACTATTTACTATTGTCTTTGTTTAAGGAGAGATCTTTGTGTGCAGTTGAAGTGATAAACAATTTCTCACCCCCACAACACTTCTGGTTTTAGTTCCAAATTTTAACTTGTGAGCATGTTGGTTTATGGTAATAGTGAATTCAGATTAGAAATGAAATTTAAGTTATTTTATCAGATGTTCTTAAATTAAAGATATTTTTCTTCTGAATCTTCACTTAACTTAGTAGATTTTAGTTCTATTCAAGTTTGCATGGTCTTGGTCCATGTAAACTGGTGAGGCATACTGGTGGTAGAGTCATATTAAAATCTTAAATTCTCAGCTATTATAGACTAATATCTAGAACATATGCTCATGGGATTGGTCTAACGTGCTTCCAGGCCCTGCAGGTAACTTTGCTGTACACACACACACACATAAACACACACACACAAACACACACACAAATATCGATGCACAATTTCTGAAAAGATAATGCTGAACATTCATATTTCAATGTCATGAAAATGTATACATGTTGATTTTTTAATTTATTTTTTCCATTTATTTATTTATTTTGCTTTTTGGGTCACACCCGGCAATGCTCAGGGGTTTCTCCTGGCTCTGCACTCAGGAATTACTCCTGGTGGTGCTCGGGGGACCATATGGGATGCCAGGGATAGAACCCGGGCCGGTATGGGCTGGCGTGTGCAAGGCAAATGCCATACCCGCTGGGCTATCGCTCCGGCCCCTATCTTTATTTTTTTTACATGTTGATTTTTTAATCATACACATCTAAATATTTTATAATGAAATTCAATTTAAAAACATTAGAAAAATTATCAAGACATTTTCATTAACATCATTAAAATAATTTCATTCTTAGAAACATTAGTTTTCTTTTTTGGTCACTGTAAAAGTGCAGTTATTCATGATTTGGTTTCAAGCATACATTGTTTTAACACCAATCTCTAAATCAGTGACTATTTCCCTCCACAGTGCTTTGCTCCCCCCCCCCCCTATTTGCCTCCACCCACCAGTGTGCATCTACAAGGAGCACTTTTAAAATATTTAAGTTTTTGTGTTGTGGTCAAAATCAGATGGGCTGGACATGTAATGCGATTTGAAGAAGACTGCTGCACTAGAGCCATTACCGACTGGATCCCACGGGATGTCAAAAGACCACGTGGCCACCCACCTACAAGATGGTCAGACTTCTTCATCAGACACTGAACGAACAGTTTGAGGCTCTTCATATTCCTGAAGCAACCAGATGCCATTGGGCTACACTGGCACATGTTAGGGTTAAATGGAAATGTTACTGGCAACTGCTCAAGCAAATTGATGAATAATGGGATGTCAAGTGATCAAGTGATTGTGGTTACTGTTCTTTTCGTTAGGTTTTCATACATAACACACCACCTTTCAGCACTACCTTCTCCCATCGTATCTTTCCTCCATTGTAGTCATTGTACCCTCCCTGTTCTATTTTTTTGAACCCCTCAATTGGTATGTTTCTTCCTACTGACTATCAGTTCTCATGTTCTTTGTTTCCATTGTCTTTGAACATTCATATTCCCCATTATATTTCCTTATACTCTGCATAAGAGCAAGATCATTCTGTCTCGTCTCTCTTCCTCTGACTAATTTCTCTTAACTTGATACGTCCAGGTCCCTGTAGCAGCTAACTGAATTACTTTATCTTTTCTTATATCTAGGTAGTATTCAATTATGTATATGGACCACAGTTTATTTATCCACTCATTTGTTTTGGACACTTGGACAGAAACATCTCAGTTCCAAAATTTCAAATGTTTTCTGAAATAATAGAAAAAAAATCTTTCACTAAATAAAAACTTATTTCAGTACTTACTCTGTATTCATCTTTATCCTTTATTTGAAATAAAGATTTTAAACTTTGTTGTCAGTTGTGCTAGAAGCTACATATATGTGTATATGCATCAATAATTTGGTAAATTAACCCTTTGAGTCTATTTAAAAGGATTTTATATTGTTTATAAAAGGCTGCTTAATGCCTTGCCCCCTTATAAAATATATGTAGTTGTAAGTGATCAACTGGCCCATTACTTACTATTTTAAAGATGATTCTCACCAGTACACAAGTACAAGTTCTGGAATAGTCCACTGGATAGCAAAGAGCAGGAGGAGTAAGAGTTAGAACAGTCAAGAAGTTATGCAGTAGTTAGTGTGAATTCTTCTCCCTTTGTGTTGATCACACATCATCACCATCTCACACACACACAAATTATTTATATTTTTAAGCAGCTACTTCCTTTTGCAATTAGCACACCAGAACAATGACTACATGAGTCTGTGAGGGAAAGTTGTAAAGCCACAAAAAGATCAGTCCAGAATTAAAGAGTCATATGAAGCTATGGTATTCAGACCTGGAAAAGGGATAAGTGGCCTGAGGAATCTGTAGTTCTTATGACAGTAAGAATAAATGATTTATGTATTGAAAGATGGGTTATAGAAGAATAATTAGTCAATTTTAAAATGAGTAAATATAGTGAATTCCAATGTTCAGATTTTGTAGAGCTATAATCATGGATATGGGGAAGGCTTTAATGAACACTTAAATAATAATAAGAGATAAAATGGTTAACCCAAATGGATATAGGGAATGCTTTAATGAACACTTATATGATGATAAGAGATAAACTGTTAACACACAAACACATTTGAGTTAACAGATAATATAAGCATATTGAAAAAATTTTCAATGTAAATAAATAGTTCAACTTGAGTGTCAAAATATTGCTTTGACTCACCATATAATGATATATTAACCCTTATATATGTATATATGTTAAGCAAGCAAACAAATGGCAGAGAAGTCTGATCTCTGTGACAGCGATATTTTGTAAACATTAGAATGTTACCTTTGACCGTTATCAGTTATCACTTGATATTGATTTAGATGGGATTTTCTCATATATTCTAAGGACAGTGGGTAGTTTGATGATGAATGATTGGAATTGTAAGATAATTATTCAGTAAGTACTAATAAATTACCTAAAGAAAAAATCATATTTAAGATAAAATTATCTTAAATATTTTTAAGATATGTAAGTATTATATACTTATAGATATATAAGTATAATATCTTAAATATTTTTAAGATATATAAGCTGGAAATATAAGTATTGCCAAAATTTACCCTCACTGGTGTTGAGATACTGAGTCACTGTGTGCTTCCTGATGTAATGTGCCATAAACTGCACAGTGGCAGTTCTGTGAGCTTTTAGTTTTGTTTTTCCACGAAGGCCAACCTGCGCCCACTCATAAGGAATCTTTAGATATGCCCAAGTTTAAAAAAAAATTAAAAAACTGAACCAGATACTTTTTTGTAAATATCATGGTCCTTAAAGAGAAAATTCAAACATTGTTCTTTATATAATTAATCTGTAATATATTATATCTAAACCTAATCATATTTACAAGGTATTTAATCACTGTCACTATCTTCCCGTTAATCATCTATTTGCTAGAGCGGGCACCAGTAACATCTCTATATGCCCTGTCTCATGCTAGTAGAACCCAAAAGCATCCACTTGCTCCAGGAGCATAAAGAGCTTCAAACAATTATATTAGGTCATGGGAATGACCAAATATAAATGTTACTGGTAATTGGCATATCATTAATACACGAGCAGCTTGCCAGGCTTGCCGTGCGGGTGGCATACTGTTGTAGTCACCTCTAAATAAAACATTTATTGATGAACCATGTGGCTGCTAGTGGCTGCAACGAACTGGGCTGTGATAGTCTGGTCTGCTGGGTGGAGTTGTGACGCAGAGGGAAGTCGGATGTGGAAAATGGCTGGCCCCATGGAGTAGGGTAGGGTGGTCTGGCTTGTTGTGAGGTTCTGCTGGGGTGGCAGGCCAGGGCTAGAACCCACCATGCCTCCCGGCACCTCACGAGCAGCTGGGCACAGGGAGAGCAAGTAGCAGCTCTGCCCCATGTCTGAGAGTCTCTGGTTCAGCATACCTGGGCGGATTGAAAAAAAAAACTGCTGCAGGGTGGCTGTCGA